>JAUTXW010005299.1:600000-782500 GCA_030620095.1 Kuschelorhynchus macadamiae | reverse complement strand
CTTGCAGACATATTTTTCTTTGCAACAACACTTAAAAAGATTAACCGAATGCATACTTATGGAAGAATCCATCATAAATTAAGGCATAGGTAAGACTTTTTGAAACTCCTTTGGTTTAAAAAAATGTTTCAATCCGTTTTACTCCCAAGCTATTAGAAAAATTGAAGACTTCACTGCAAAATGTAGGAACACACATTCATAAAGACACATATTTTTCATTATTTCCATTTGAAAAGTAACAGAATAGGTTCTGCAAATTGCAAGTTATATATTTGCTATCAGACTAATTTACAGGAACACTGCCTAATGCATAATCGAATGAAGATAATATTATATAAATTAATATTAATGGTCTGACTAATCCAAGAGTAAGTGCAAACTAAGACACTCGTTTAAAAAAAGAAACAAATTATAAGTTAAAATTTGTAGTTCTGCATTGCAAAACATGGGTATTTATGGGATTTTTTTATCCACTTGACAACTATGTTAGTGCCAAAAATCCTTTTTAAATGTTTTGTTAGACTTAATTCTTTACACCCTGTAGTATTTAGATTATTCTAGAATTTTCAAGATTATTCTATCTTTTTCTAAAGGCAAGGCAACTTGTAAACAAGTTGGCAAAGATAATTTTAAGGTTACCTTAGTTACGATTGTAAGCTATAACCTGTGTTTAAATGTATATCCATAAATTATCAGTTTGTGTACTGGCCAATCGGAACAATAGCCTAAAATCGTTCTACAAATTGTGAATATTTTACTGGTAACTTTAAAGTTTAAAAATAAAAAACAAGTATGGATGGAGGTTAATGATACTGAAAAACAAAGTGTAAAACTTTAAAAAATTAACGGATTTTCTGCAAACAGAAACGATCTAGTACTGGGACCCATAAGGCTAACATAAACGGAAATAAATCACATTGTAGGCGTAAGTGATAATTCGACGAAAATAAATGCTATAAGAACGACAGGTTAAACAAACAATCCAACTGCTAATACCGTGGAGCATTAAAAACTTCGAAAGACGATTGTGGTGCCGGTTATGTTAATTCATATAAATCGTCCCATGCACGCTGTTAGGAGGACGCCATCGAAAGTAGATAATGCTGCGAATAATGAACAGAAACAAGTCCAAAACATAAAAACACTGTAAAACGGCAATGCGAGGAGAATAAAAACTCTGGAAACAATTATAAGGTCTTTGAGGACACTCCTCTTCCTACAAATTCCTGTATTTTGAAACAATTAATGAATTTTTCAAATTCAAAAGGAAATCTCAAAATGTGTAGACAAGACCAAAAAAAATCGAGATGAAAATATGCTGAACGACTCGAGAACAAAAAATCTTAAAAAGTAATCATCAGAATTTATTTAATCTGTTTACCCATTTAGTCTTTAGAGCTGGACAAGTACAAAGAGGAGAAGATAATGTTACAATTTAAAAAAACTTATTGATAATGAATCAAAGCATTTTAATAAGAAGACCAAAATGCTATGCTGTTTATTTTCATACTTTCTAGTAAATTAAGTTTTTACTTTTTCTTTCTACATGTAAAATATCAAAGTTCTCATCAAAAGTATGGTTTTCCTGAATTAAATATTTAGAGTAATTGGAATTATCTTTATACTTTCTGTAACTAAATTTATGCTCATTAATTCTTTTTTTTTTTAATGTTCCGCCTGTCCAATATAAAATTTTGAACAGGTTCCACAATATAATTTAACAAATCCACACTATAACAAAACTAAGGTAAAAGAAAGGTTAAAACCTCAGAAAAAAAATGAAAAACATACAGTGACATTAGTGACAGGTATACATAAAATAGTCTAAGGGTATAAAATTTCGAAATCCTAAAAGAAGTTGTTAAGACAGTAACAATTTTTTTGCAATAAAAGGTCTAGACTTAAAAATATTTAAATTAGGAAGAGTCCATGATAATTGGACAAAGTGCATTATAATATTTACAGGCATTATAGGATACACCTCTTTGATAGAAAGCCGCTCTATGACTCCCTGGCAACAGTAGTCCCCTCATACGCGTGTTAAATTCATATTCAAAGCGATTTTGACTTAGTAAAATTTTATTCTTAAAGAAAAACGCAAATTTCAAATATGTATGTATCGTAAACAGTAAGGGTGTTAAGTACCTTAAATGCAGTTCTACACATTTCACTATATGACAGACCGATTTATTCTGTTTTATTAAACGATCAATTGGGTCTAACTAGTTCCCATTGTTAAATCTTTATTAGGCTATAACCGAAAATCCAGAACGTTTTACCGTATTCTACAATAGGCAAAAAACTAAAAACTAAGGTAAAATTAATTTTGTTATTAAAGCAAATTTTTAATATAATACACCGAGTAAATGAAATAATTCGGGCTATTTAGTTAACAATTTAGTCATCTATTGCATTCAGCGGGCTTTAAAGAATATGTATATCACATTTCAGCTAAAAAAAATGCCCCTAAATACGTCCTCGTATCTCCCATTCTAATCAAGAATATTTAGAAATATTAATCAGCAAATTCTTAGTCATTATAAAAAGCTGGGAAGTCAGAGTAAAATTAGTTCTATGGGAGAGCTGTTTGTATTGTATATGTCTTGGCATAAGAATTATTTGCTACATATATGTAAACTCGAAACAATATATTTAAATGTAAAACGTTTCTTATTGAAACGACGTGACCACCTTTATTATACTAATTGCGAGCAGTGCTCAGTTCTATATTAAGGTGCATAATTTAAGCTTAACCAGAGTTTATTTTCAATACATTATAATATGAAACACACCTTTCATAATATTTTGACCGATTTTTCTTTTTTTTTTTAGTTTCAGGATGTTTTTGTTGCTGTTACTGACGATGACCTTATGCTGGCTATTTTTCTTGTCATCTTTCTCGAAGTATGAGGGACTAATAAATTGTCATATAATTGTAAATACATTTTTAGGTCCCTTTATATTCTACATTTGTGTTATTAACCAAAAACACGTCTCATATTTATTGAAAAAGACGTGTTGCTACGAAAACTGCATTTGTCCGTGTTGTCGCCCAGAACCCGAAAATGAATGGGGGGATGAAATGACCGCAATGAATAGTGACTACTATAGAGAACCACCCACCATGAAATTCCCACACTAAAATCCAGATACAGTATAAAACTGAATCTGGTTTTATTCCAATCTGAACAAATTGAGTTTTAAAAACCTATAGATAAAATACATGGTAATTTGTGAATCAACATGTATTTTATTGTGTCTTGAAATTTAAGAAAATATATTTTGTGAAAATAAAATACGACTAGACAAATATTGTGATAATTAGGTAGCTTATAATATAGATCTGATACTAAACAATTTTACACTTTTTATAAAAACTTTTTTATTTGGTAGTAATGTAACTAATATAGATCTGATACTAACTAATTTTACACTTTTATTATCAATATATATATATATATATATATATATATATATATATATATATATATATATATATATATATTGTATATATCCATAAATTTTAGATATATAGTTTTATTAATTCAAAGTCAGAAATAACATTAGCTCAGTAATTATTTATAATAAAATCTGAGTTGGCGAATGTATTAAAGGTTATATTCTATATCTATTTAATATATATTTATATATATATATATATATATATATATATATATATATATATATATAATTTTGTGCTAAACATTTCAATATAAAACTAAATGCATTTTATGTTAAGAGTAAATAAATTAACAAGAAAGTATTAATTAATTATTTAAGAACGAAAGATAAGGCTTAGAAACAGTTTTTTTCAGTGTTTATAAAATTCCTTGAATTGCATAATTTTGGTATTTTTTAGTATTACGTTGAAAAATATGTACTTATTAGTTAAGTAAGAAAAACTGAATATAAAAAATACCCCTAAACACTCATTATTACTATTTTGTAAGCAGTAATAATGAATAGAATGAAATGAAAGAATATGGACATGTTAAATTAGGCGAAAGTGTTTACTTGACAGAATACACAATTTTGTTAATTTATTGTAATATATTAAGTTAAAATCAAAAAAATAATCAACTTGGATTTTTTTTATAATTCATTTGGCACTTTCTTAAAATTAATTGTACACAAAAGTTGTTTAAGACAAAATTCTCAAGGTGGTTATAATCATTTTGTAAGCAGTAAGAACCATAACGCAAAATATGGACATGTAATATATTGAGTTCAAAAAAAGAACCAATTTGGATTTTTTGATTGTACTTTAACCCTTAGATTCTCTTAACATTAATTTATTACACATGTTTAATTGTACAGCTTGAGCCAAAATTCTCTAGGTGATTTAAAACATAGACGAAGCTACTCATTCATGAATAGTAAAAAATATAGCGCCAACAATCCTAAACGTCTCGCTCCATCTCAATAGAATTTTAATGAAAAAGGGAGTGACTGGCGTCAGCCATGTAAAACACAGGCGTAGCTTGTAGGAGGTCATACATTGGATCTCAATTAAGTATTGAAAAATATGAAACCACTTATTGGTACGTAATATTAGTTAAACAGAATTATATTTAGTCAACTTGGTTAAATAAAACATAGGTAACATGAAACTGAATGAGTAAAGAATATTACAATATACATTTCCAGAACCATCTTAAATTCGGTTGTTTGAGACACAGAAATATACAAATTCAAAATTCATCAAAAAATATAAACCGGGCTTAGTAATTATTTTGAAATTGGATAAATACCTACTACACATTTCAATACATAGATAAATTATTTCTCTTAACCAAAGTAAATAATTTCGTTTTTCTTACCATCACAGGACGTAATTTGGCTAATATTTTGGCGTTAGAGCGCAAACATCACTTTGAGCCTAAAAATATAGTTGACACATTTAAAAAATATTGGTTTTTAGTTTGTGGTGATAGAATTTTTTCTTTTGTACTGCTAGTATAGTTAACGAAGTGTTCTTGGCTAGGTTTGTTAATAAAAAAATCAAAAGAAGCAAGTAGTATGCCATTATGTCCAATAAATATTTTTATTTATTTATTTATTTATCAATGTATCTACAGCATTTGTCATTTACAAATACTACTTAAATAATGTCAATACTTAGGCTACAAACAATGACGCAAACCTACAACTATCTATTTAAATTTCATTTACGTCCCGTCAAAACAATCTCCCTCTCCTGGCAACAGCTCGAGCGGTAAATTCTTGCGCTCCTATTGATGAATCGGTCATTAATCGTTGGACGCGACACGCAACTATTTTTACCAGGGTCGAATTCAGTTTTCACCACTCTTCGCTGTGATCTCACTGCTTGCGCCTAATTATAAATTTCAAACGAAGGATTATTTATGTACATTTGATTAACTATTCTTTTAGTACTTGCGCTCTGCGTGACTTTTATTAATACTGTTTGTACCATTCGAGAAAGCTCGGAAAAATACCTACAATGGCGTCTAGAAAAGATAATATTCAAAAATGGCTAGAGAAAAAAAATTGGTAAATCTTTACTCAGAACTTCCCTCGTTATGAATCTTTCCTTTTAATAGGGATAGTGGAGTGTAACTCAATTTAGTTCAGAAAATAGTGATTTTGTAACACATGTATACTGTTTTTCAAGTTTTATTGTTCGACCATATTGGATTCCTATCAATATTTTACCACACTTGATTTTTGAGCATAATTTAAATTAAATTCAATAAGTAGTTTTTACATTGACATACATTACCATTTTGTTACGTCATGGTGAATTCATATCAGTATCACATTTAATTTCTCTGCAATTGACTAAGATTTTTTACGTTGATTTTAAAAAAAATATTTGCCCGCCGATTTGCTCCACCATTTTGAATTCGTATCACAACTTTACCAATTTAGCTCTAAATCACACTTTATTCTTGCACAAAACTTGAAATTAATCTAATCTGATTTTTTAAATATTTTATTAGGCTACTATGTCGTTTTGCTACCTTTTAGTCATACCAAAATATTACCAGTTCATTCTTATGTAACACTTGAATTTGCAAAATTTCAGGTAAATAGGAAAACTAGTTTTTAGTATTAATTTTTTTGAGCATTTCGCTAGGCCGCCACACTGTTTTGCCATATGGAATTTTTACCAAAATGTTACCAGATCATCCCCATATTACCCGTAATTTTTTATCAAAATTTGAAATCAATCGAGTAAATAGTTTTTTAGCTATGTCGCGAACAGACAGACATACTGACAGATTGACGGAACTGAGAAAACATGTTTTTGGCCTCTAGGGACCCTAAAACTTGAAGATCTGTAAAAACCCGGACGTTTCACTTGTTCGGCATATTAAATTGTTACTAAAATGTTACCAGATCATCCCCAAGTGGTCCTTAATTTTTGACTAAAATTTGAGGTAAAGGTGAAAAGCTATGCCGAACTGGCAGTTAGACCGACAAACCGACAGACGGAGCGACGCAACTGATAGAAAATATTTTTTTGCTTAGGTCTAGGGTCGCTAAGACAAAGATATGTAAAACCTGAGATGGTGATTTTTTTCACGATTACAAACGTTTTATTTGGCCGCCATTTTGTTCCACCATCTTGAATTCGTACCACAATTTTACTATACATCTCTATACCGCAATTAGAAATCAGTAGTTTTTCTGGTTGAATTTTTAAATATTTTATTAAACTGCCATTTTATTCTGCCATCTTGGATGCGTACTAAAATTTTACCAGTTGATTCCTAGATAAAAATTAATATTTCTGCAAAATTTGAGGTGAATTGGGCAAGTAGTTTTTTAGTAATAATTTTTTTAACATTTCACTAGACCGCCATTTTGTTTTGCCATACAGGATTTTTACCAAAATGTTACCAGGCCATCCCCATATGACTCTTAATTTTTTAAGTAAATCGTATAAGTAGTTTTTTAGCTATGCCGCGAACATACATACAGACAGACCGACGGAATTGAGAAAACATGTTTTTCGGCATAACCTAACACGTAAAGATCCGAAAAAATCTCGGAGGGTGATTTTTTCACGATTACAATACTTGCCTCTTACGAAAAAAGTAAAAATTGATTTCAACGACTAAATGCTCAAAATCCAACTCCTGGATCTTGTTAAGCAGCATAAAAACCAATATGATAAATATATAATAGACGAAATAGCTAAACAATAAAACAAAATAATACTTCGCCTCCCGCCGTATCATATGAACTGAATCCAATTGAGTAAATTTGGGGCGGTATTAAACAATATGATACACATGATAAGAACTCGACGTTTAAATTTGGAGATATGACAATTCTGTTTGAAGAAGGAATATCATTAGATGCAGAAATAGAACCGATTGTGATTAGGATTAATGAAAACAGCTCTTGAAGGTATATCTGATTTATCCTAGTCGAAATAACACTAAATCGTATAAGTTTAGTAATGGGTGTCCAATTTTGATATTCCGATTTAATTTAGGAATAAAATACACAAAACACTTTAAATGTTATAATATTATTATATTATTTTGAAGTACAACTATTGCGGTTAATAATGAAAAATGACATCCAGCAAGTGACCCCCTCTACTTCTTTGGCATGCTAATATTCTTTTCTCAAAATTTGCGATAACATTTTCGCAGACATTCTGTCCAATTTGTCCAATTGCTTGAGTAATGTTAACTTTAAGCTGTTCAGTTGTTCGAGGATTGTTAACGTAAACTCTTTCCTTCAAAAAGCCCCATAGGAAATAATCTAATGGTGTGAGGTCGCACGACCGAGGCGGCCAGTTAACGTCAGCTCTTCGAGAAATTATTCTATCGCCAAATCTCTGCCTTAAAACATTCAGTGTTTCATCTGCGGTATGGCAAGTGGCACCGTCCTGTTGAAACCATATGTTCTGGACATCCATACCTTCCAATTCATCCCACAAGTAATCTGTCAGCATTGTCCTGTATCGGGCTCCGTTCACAGTAACTGCATCACCGGCTTCATTCTGGAAGAAATAAGGCCCAATCACACCTCCCGCCCAAAAACCACACCACACAGTTACTTTTTCTGGATGCAGTCGTTTCTCCAGTATTTCTCTTGGATTTTCGTCACCCCATATTCTGCAATTTTGCTTATTTACGTATCCGCCAATTTCGAAGTGAGCTTCGTCGCTAAAAATTACTTTGTGAAAGAAATCGTTCCGTTCTTGCTTTCTTTCTAAGGCCCAATTAGCAAACGTACGACGTGACACATGATCGTTTGGTTTTATTTCTTGAGTCAACTGTATTTTATATGCTTTCAAATGCAGATCTTTCTTTAAAATGTTATGCAGACTCGATTTTTTAATGTTGACTTGCTGTGACCGTTTACGGACTGACATTTTCGGGCTTTCATCAACACTAGCCCTCACCGCAGCAATTTTTACTTCTGATCGGACACCACGATTGTGAACATGTTGTCTATTAGCTGTTACGGACCCAGTCTGTTCAAATTTCTTCATAAAATTTTCAATTACCTTAACAGATGGTGCTGCATTTCTTCCGAAATGCGTACGGCATCTTCTTGCAGTTTCAGCAAAACATTCCCCATTTTGGTAATGACATTTCACAATAAATACTCGTTCTTCGATGGATAATCGCTCCATGTCGACCAAGACACAACTAATCGCAAAGTTTTCTCTTTACATCTGTCACTATAAGAAAACTGTCAACTAAGATTTTTAGAAATGGCGGCCAGTTTAAATCGGAATGTCAAAATTGGACACCCATTACTATTATGTTAAAGTCAAATATTCACAATATCATTGTGTATTTTAGGTCAACTCAGCTTAAGCTGCCTACCTAATTTTAATCTACAATATGGCGATAAAATCTGCAATACAAATTGCAACAAAATATATATATATATATATATATATATATATATATATATATATATATATATATATATATATATTGTTAGAGTGGGGTAGTTCAGAAAAAAGAGTTTCTGACCCCAAATTTAGGACTGTATATATCTATAGGGGCGTTAAACTATATTGTAACAATCATGTGCTTTTAAATGTTAAATACAAGAAAATCGGACACTAAAACGACTTACGATAAACTCTGTAGAAGGCCTTGGGAGGCGGCTGCTAGTTTCTAACGGCTTTCTAAACTGTTTCTTCACAAGGTACCTTTTGTAACAGTTTCAGCAAATGAGTTGGTCACAATATACAGTGAAAAGCAGACACACTAATCACTGGCGATGGAATACACTTTAAAAAAGGTTCATACACATGGGTAGATCGGGAAAACCTGGCGAATAATTGGATTACAAAAATCCGTCAAGGGAGTATCCGTTGACAAAATTATACCTATACTGATTTTGTTCCCAGTCGGGACGTCGTGTTAGTGTCATATACTTTCGCGCAGAGAAAATGTTAGAGAGTTTAAGCACATGATTAAAATAGTGTAGTGCTTTAAAATTAAATAACATTTTACATAAATTAATCCCTTTTACCAAAACTGAACATTCCGGCAGCCCAAAATGTATATTAAACAAAATATACATTTTCAAAAAAAAAATAATGATAAACAATTTTAAAAAGAAAACATATAAAAACAGGACAACACTAAAAATATACACTTAAAGAAAAATGTATATATTTTTATTAATTGTCAAACAATGGAAAAAGACATAGTTTGACTAGCGGCCTCTTGAGAGTACCACTACTAGTTTTTACAGTGGCAATTCGTGCCACTCCATCGCTACCCTTTGACAGCGAGATAATACGCGCCAGCGGCCAATGAGAAGGTGGATTATTTTCGTTTTTTATTATCACTAATGTACCAATGTCTGGAGGAGTGATTTGATCTAACCATTTTGAGCGTTGTTGCAACGTATGTAAGTACTCTTTTTCCCATCGTTTCCAGAAATCTCGTTGCAATTTTTGAAGAAGCTGGAAACGGGAGAGTCGGTTAATTGGTATAGAAGTCATATCGGGGTAAGGTAATGACGATATCGGTTCTAATAATAAAAAATGCGCTGGCGTTAAAGCTTGGGTATCTTCAGGGTCAGAGCTCAAAGCACAAAGGGGACGTGAATTCAAAACACTTTCAATTAAAATAAGCGTATTGAATTCTTCGTATGTTAGCCTCTGCTCGCCTAAGATACGGTCTAAATGCGCCTTTACGGTCTTAAAGCCGCTTTCCCAGATTCCGCCAAGATGAGGACCACTGGGGGCATTAAATTTCCAATTTATATTTTCGGAAGAAGCGACTGATTGATACGACCCCGACGAGCAATAAATCGTTAAAGAGCAGACAAAAACGCATCAGTTGACAAGCCAGTAACAGGTTCAAAGTGAATTGCTTTTGTTGCAAAACACACAAATAAACAAATGTAGGATTTGTACGTTTTTGCTCCTCGGTATTTTCCCATTGTGATTGTAAAAGGTCCACGGAAGTCAACTCCAGTATGAGCAACAACTTTGGCTTGAGAAATTCGCACAAGCGGCAAATTCCCCTTAGGGAGTTGAAAAGGTTTTGGACTAGTTCTCCAACATTTTAAGCATTTGTGAATAACAGAATTTATACTACGTTTTGGCGACAAAATCCAAAAATTTTGAGCTAGCAAGAAATGTAGCGTACGCATTCCTGCATGTAAATATTTAATATGATAATACTTAATGATAAGATTAGTAAAATCACATTTTCGAGGAAATAAAAATGGGATGTTTTGTCATATGGCAACGCGCAGTATATTATTTTCGACTAAAAAGGCTCCTAGTTTACGAAGTGGTTTTGAAAACAATTTGCTATTAAGCTCGTTTTCAAAGCGTATTTGTTGAATTCTACGCACCAAATGTAAAAGAGAATTTTTTTTAATTCTATAGGTCTTAAATACCCAGTGTTCTTATTTATTGGATGTTTAGTATTAAATAAGAACCTTTTGTTGGATGTATGCAAGCCAAAACCCGTTGAATAAAAGAAAAGGAAGAATGATTTTGTATGAGTTTATTTATAGTGTGCTCTAACGGGGAAAATGCGCAAAATAGAACTTTCTTTTCTTCTTGTAAAGCGGTTGGATTCGATAAAAAAGACTTGTTAGCACCTTCCGAATACAATAAAGTGTTAGATTGTAAAAATGCAGGTCCATTAAAACCAAAAATAATTGTTAACCATTTCATTGGGATATAGACCCCTTGAGGCTAAATCGGCAAGATTATTTTTGGAAGTTACATAAAACCAACAAGAAGATGGAATTTTTTCCTGAATATAGGCCACTCTATTAGACACAAACATTTTCCATTTGGCGGGATTATTTTTTATCCAACATAAAGCAATTTGAGAATCACACCATGCAAATGTAGAGGTAAAATCTATGTAATCTTTATAAGTTTTTAAAACAAAAGACATTACTTGAGAAAGCAACACAACACCCCGCAATTCAAGTCGTGGAACTGTTATATTTTTAACAGTAGATACTTTTGTGTTAGCGCAAATAAATTGGGTTTCTATAGAACCATTTTCTTTCAATGCACGAAGGTAGACTGACTACAGCAGAATATCCCTTTAAGCTCGCATCTGAAAACCCGTGTAATTCATAAGATTTTACATCTTGATCTGGTAAAATGCGTCTAGGAATTAATATTTGAGACAATATAGGCAACTCATTTTTATATTTGGTTCAATTTTGAATAATTTCAATTGGTGGCGTGTCATCCCAAGAAATCCCCAGAGTCCTAAGTCGTTGAATTAAGGTTTTTGTAAAAAAAGAAATAGGAGCTAAAAAATAGGATCAAACACTCGTGCGAGCTCAGACAACATATTGCGTTTAGTGCAGGGGCGATCCAAAGTGGAAATGGAAAATGAAAAACTATCCTTTGAAGAATTCCATTCTAAACCTAAAATGTTCATACATATGTCACTTTCGCTGTTTGAATTATCGAATTGAATAGGTTTTTTGTTTAGAAATTCTGGGGGAAATCGTGTTAAAAATGTGGGTTCATTACTTGCCCATTTGCGAAGTTCAAAACCTCCCTTTTTAAAAGGCAGATTAACTCGTTTTGAAGAATTTTAGCGTCTTCTATCGAAGAACATCCAGTGGTTACATCATCAACAAATGATTGCGTATTGCATACGATGCCATTGGAAAATCTTTTCCTTCGTCTTTTTTTAATTTTGCTTTTGCCATTTTGTCAATCGAGCGGACTGAGAAAGAGCACAAAAATATATATTTTCCAATTAAATTGTATCTTAATGCGATACAAAAAAAAATAAAATTTACAGCAAATTCAAAAATTTAGCGTTAAATTTGATCTCCCCAATAATTTCAGGTGTCAGAAAAGAGGCGGCTAATAAGCAGCAAATTTCTCGATGCGAAATGTTAAAAAAAAAATGATTGCGTATTGCATACTAAAATCTTTTCCTTCGTCTTCAACAAATTGAATTGTTCGAAGGGCTAAAAAGGGCGATGGACTTAAGCCATAAACAAGGGTTGTTAACCTATAATCAACAAGTGGTTCATCTGGAGAGAACCTAAAAATTATTCGTTGATAGTCTTGATGTGCAGGATGAACTAATATCATCCTATACATTTGCTTGATAGCAGCACAAATAACAAATTATGATATCGAAATTGCAAAGGAATAGCAAATATATCTGGTTGTAATTTGGGACCAGCAAACAAAGTGTCATTTAAAGACTTTTGGTTCGGAAAACAAGCGCTTCCATTAAAAACAACATGTAGTTGCGTAGTGATTTTATCTGGGCGTAGCACACAGTGATGAGGAATGTAAAAACTATTTGGTGTACATTTCTTATCGGAAATTAATTTCATGTGACCCAATTCTAAATATTCGCGCATAAAATTGCAATATTCAGCATACAATGCGGGTTGTTTAAGTAAGCGGAGCTCTAAAGAAATAAATCGATTCACTGCTAAAGTGCGCATAACCGGAAACGTAGGCAATTCATCAAGAAAAGGAAGCTCAACAATATATTTTCCACTGTCATTTCTTGAATGCGTATTTAAAAAATTATTTTCACAAAATTTATCTTCAGGCATAGCAAGATTTGATGTGGGAACTGACTCAATCTCCCAAAATTTCTTGAGAGTGTCATTTAATTTTAGCTCAATATTATTAGAAAAAAATGTAGATATTTTTGTAGAGATATTATTAATATGTTTTCCCATTAAAACATACCCAAATATTGTGTTTACAGCATCAGGTTGACATTCATTTCCGATAACACGCTCATTTAGTAATAATTTTGAGAATAAGTCACTCCCTAAAAGAACGTCTATTCTTTTGGGCCGGTAAAAACTAGGATCAGCTAATTTTAAGTTTTTTATATGAGTCAGTTATCATTGGTTATATTTTCGGAAGGTAAACTGTCACAAATTTTATTTAAAATAATAGCGTCGGTATAAAAAATGGGATTTGATTTCCCTACAGGGCGAATGGAAAGTGTGACAGTTCCATTATTTGATAACCCCTGCATATTACCTAACCCGCTAATCTGATATCTACACTCTTGATGAGGTAAACCAAGTTGGGTAACAACAGACTGCGTTATGAATTAATTCATACTACCCGAATCTAATAAAGCTGTCTGTGGTACTTTCCTTTACAATAGGTAAATTATTTATATTTAAGACTGAGTTTTTTTCCAAACTTTGCGTACGTTCATGTGAAGGCGGCGTAATTAGATAAAAGGGTTTGAGTAATTGTTTGCGAAGTAGTATCTACTTTATTTTGCGGCGGAACTTCCTGAGAAAGATCTTTCAAAGTCGAATTATTTTTTTCAAAATGTAAAAGCGTGTGGTGTCGTTGTTTACAATAGCGACACGTCATTGTCGATTTACATGTTTTTAAATTATGGTAACTACTGAGACAATTAAAACAAATATGTGAAAACCGACAAAATTTAAATCTTTCAGCTGGATTTTTTCTTAATAAATACTGAACAGTTATATAATAAATGTTTTTCTTTGCATAATTTACATTTAGTTGTATTATCTTCAGTTTTTCCAAAAAATGTACGAAGGGATGTGGGTTTTTTATTTTTGTTAGGTTTTTCAAATTTATTTTCTGATGAATTTAAAGTATCATAAGCTATACAACATTTTTCTAAAAACTCAATAAGATTTTTGTATTCTGGAATCTCATATGATGCATGATTTAATTCAAATTTTGTCAATGTATCCTTGTCTAAACGCTTTAAAATCATCATACATAAAACAAAACTCCACTGTTCCGTTGGAAATCCAAGACTTTTTATGGCAGCTAAATTTTCTGCATAACATTCAAGTAGTTTTCTTAATAAAAACGAATTTTGTATTTCAATTTTTTGAATATTTTCTAAGGCATGCCAATGTTCTTGAGCACGCAGTCTTTTATTTGAATATCGTTTTACTAAAGTGTCATATGCAACTTCATGGTTATCTCCTGTCAATGGCAAAGTTCGAACCAGAGACAGAGGCGGCCCTTCAAGAGAAGTAAGCAAATAGTTGAATTTTTCAACATCAGACAATTAATTATTGTTATGGACAAGAGCGTTAAATAAATCCAAAAATGTAAGGAACCCCTTGTAATCACCTTTAAAAATAGGAACTTCAATTTTTGGCAATCTAGCTTGAGAAACAGGCGCTACACTAAGAAGGGAACTATTATTTTGATTTGAATAAGTACTCGGATCTTCAAATAATTTCATATGAATAGCTTTAATAGCATAATATTCACTCAAGAAACCTTCGCGAACCATTGTTTGAACTTCTATATTAGGCACTTTGTCATTAATTATGCTTGACACCTTAAATAAAGGCCTAACTGATTTTTCTAATTTTGCTCGCTCAGCAAGAGCTAATATTATAGAAACCTCGGAAAAACAAGTATTCCTATGGTATTTTAATTTTTTTAATTTTGCTTTTGCCATTTTGTCAATCGAGCGGACTGAGAAAGAGCACAAAAATATATATTTTCCAATTAAATTGTATCTTAATGCGATACAAAAAAAAAAAAAATTTACAGCAAATTCAAAAATTTAGCGTTAAATTTGAGTACTGCTAAACGTCCCCAATAATTTCAGGTGTCAGAAAAGAGGCGGCTAATAAGCAGCGAATTTCTCGATGCGAAATGTTAAAAAAAAAACTCTAAAGAATTTTATCTTTTAAAGATAACAATGGTTAAACATTCAGGGCTAAATTTATTTTTATCTATCTGGAAGTTAACTTCGAACTGTTAAACTAAACAGAAGAATATGCTCTCACACCTTCTCATTGGATTAAAATGGCGTTTACGAATTCCAAGTTAATTTTTTAATTTACTGTTCAATATTTTAGAAGTATAAACACTAATTTATAAATAATTATTTTCTTTTACTTAAGAGAAAATGCCTTGAAAATTAAAAATATTTTACTTTAATAATTAGGCCTTGCACTTTTATGTAGTTTTCAATTATTGTTCAGTTATTTTAATAAAAGGGAACTCAATAAAAAAAATGTTTTTTATTTTAAACAACAATTAAAATACGCGGTAGAAGGATCAATGTTAGCTTGGGGTAGTTCAGAAAAAGGGTTTCTGACCCCAAATTTAGGACTGTATAATCTATAGGGGCGTTAAACTATATTGTAACAATCATGTGCTTTTATATGTTAAATACAAGAAAATTGGACACTAAAACGACTTACGATAATCTCTGTAGAAGGCCTTGGGAGGCGGCTGCTAGTTTCTAACGGCTTTCTAAACTGTTTCTTCACAAAATACCTTTTGTAACAGTTTCAGCACATGAGTTGGTCACAATATACAGTGAAAAGCAGACACACTAATCACTGGCGATGGAATACACTTTCAAAAAGGTTCATACACATAGGTAGATCGGGAAAACCCGGCGAATAATTGGATTACAAATATACGTCAAGCCAGTATCGGTTGACAAAATTATACCTATACTGATTTTGTTCCCAGTCGTGACGTCGTGTTAGTGTCATATACATTCGCGCAGAGAAAATGTTAGAGAGTTTAAGCTCATGATTAAAATAGTATAGTACTTTAAAATTAAATTACATTTTACATAAATGAATCCCTTTTACCAAAACTGAACAGCAGCAGTGGCGGCTATTCAGGTGAAGTAGGTGAAGTGCTACTTCACCAGGAAAAATAAACAAGCAAACATCTAACTATATTTATTATATATCTCTTAAAATTTTGGTTTTTACATTCATTTATTCACCTAATTGGTAAAAAATAAACTATACATCTCGAATAAATATTTTACTTGACCGTTGGCGGCATGTCTTTTTAAAACTTTTAATCGAACTTTATTACAACAACTAAAACAATGCCGCAAACCGCTTTGACTTTGCTGGAGGTGCTATGTTTAGTTTACGATTTTCCTACTATGTTGTCATCACAATGGGTATCCGATGACGTCGAGCCCAGCGCCATACAACGCTTTCGGTGAATTGCAGGTGCAGTACACTACACCCACGTGTCGTTCAGTTTGTGATAGTTTACTTTTATTTTCGCGGATTTCGCTATATTTATTTGAGGTGTTGTTCAAATGCGAAGTTAGTAAATGTGATTGATGTGACGTTTTTAAAAAAAAATCGCTTGACATTCATTTTTGCATATCCAATATAAAACACTGTCGTGAGGCGCTCTGTAAAAAAAAGAAATGAACATTTTTTTAAGACCATGTTTGATAAAGCAAATTCTATTACAGAAATAAATCAATACAAACGTGAGCTTGCTAAACTTTCACCTGAAGAAATTAGGGCTAAATATAGAACCCTTTTTTATAAAATATTAAACTATATTTTAATGGAAATGACACTAAGATTTCAAGACTGTGAAAAACTTACATTTTCATGTTGGGCAGGTTCTGCTAAATTTTCCGAATATAGTTTAAATTTTCCGACTGGCCCGTTTGAAAATTTGTTACAGTTATATGAGGAAATATTTTCAAAAAGTCAACCACTTAAAAATGAGTCTTATTTTTGCCAATGAGAGTAATTGGAATATATTGCTGCAAGAGCAAGTGAAGAAAATTAATAAAAATAAATATATTTTTACCGAAGCATATAAATTGTTTTCTCTTATTTTGACAATACCGTCGACAAGTGCTTCAGTGGAAAGAAGGTTTTCTTGCTTAAACACTTACTTCTCTTGGCAATATTTCAATTCAAAAGGAATTTCTTGAGGAGATTAGAGCAACTCATCCATTTTATGAGGATGCTATAAATAAATTTGCTGATTTAGTATACAAAATTTAGGTAAGTCGTACAAAAATATTCTACCCCTCTACATATAAAAAAATTCTGGAAAAAAAATTATTGCTATATTTTCTTGCTTTATTTGCACTTCACTTACTTTTTCACCCGCGAGCCGCTACTCCTGTGCAGGGTAGCTTAGAAGGATGAAACTGCCTCCTGAAAACTAAAAAAAATACTTCAAGGGCGTTTATGTCTTTTAACAAACGGAAACTCGTTCAATTTCTTCTGTTGTTTTGTCCATAATATTTTTTCTACTATACAGTAGTCGCCCTAGAGATATGAAGCAGCCCCAAAAAACAAAATAATTTTTATTGTAAAGCGGTTACTTAAAAAGAAAACGGTGAAACATGTCATATTTGTTTTATCGCTTTCTATATTAAATATATTCTACGCTATACACAGTTGCACTAGGGAATACAAGAATCCCCCAAACATACAAAGAATTTTTATATCCTTAACGCTAAACTCTTTAAAAAAAAAACATCTAAGGGCTGACAAAATGGTTTTAGTTTAATTTTTAAATGGTTTAAAATATTGATTTCGGGTTTTCGAAAATACATAGGATCTTTGATGTTTCCGATAAAATTATTTGACAGACAACCTAACTTTAAGTCCCACATTTAAAAGGTATCTATTTAGGATTTTACATACTACACTGTATTTTAGATAAACAAGTTTCTAGAATTGACTGCTGGCAAGCTGTTAAAATGGCAAAATAACGTGCTTCTGAAGGCTTACTTTCAAGTTATCAACTCAGACTCTAGTAGCTATTGTTTCTATCCTGCCCAATAGAGGCGGGATGTCTATATACAGGGTGTTAGGAGTTTGACTACAAATATTTTAACATATGATAGTATGGATAATTTTGAAAAAAAAATTCTTATACGGTAATTCTAAACGATTTTTGAGATACCACAGTTTAAAATTTTAGAGAAGGTTTAAATTAAGTTCTTGACAACATCGCAACATTGTATTCGGTTGTCCAAAATTACTCTAATCTCTTAAGCTGTGTTTGTCAACAATTGAACATTAGAAAAACCTGTAGGTTTGAGACAGACTCTATTAATATATTTGATTATTTATTTGGGATGTGTAAATTAATTATTTAATAAAAAGGATGGTAGTTTGTTACCATAATGTGGGCACATATAGAAAAAGTAGAAACAATCTATCATTATAACTAAACCGTAATACTTTTTCAAATTATTATTTATTTGTGCAGTTTTAACCGCACAACCCCAATTAAGTTTCTAAAATTAATACAAAATCTCAACTTACTAAGCCCTTTAATTAGAACCACATAGGTAATTCACACGAAAAGTATCCAAAAAACTTAAATTAAATGCTGAGTCCAACATCTTAACAGGGTTATCCTTCACTATAGCTAAACTATGTTCCTCGATATCAGGTGCTATTTTTTCTGAGATTTATTGTGACGAATGTTTATACTTCCCATATCAAGCACTCTTTGGAAAAACAAACGCAAGTTTGTGTCATTCGAACGCCGGGAAAGTTATTTTATCGTTCCCAGCGCATTTGGGACGCTAAATGAGCATTCTGTCTATATTCTTCATAACGTGTTTGCATATTCATTGGGTGGAATGCATAAACCATAGTACATGCTAATGCTTCATGTATATACTACATTTATGAAGTATCTTCTATACTAACGAAGTATCTACTACTCTCGGAAGCATATGCTACTACACACGTGTTACATAGAAGAAGATACTACGCTTTAGAAGCATCTAGTAGTCTAGTAGTATCTGCTTCAGTTTAAGTGAAGTTGGTGTTTGAGAAACTTTGGTCACCGCAAATCAAGTGGTTTAATTTTTTGAAATGGCAATGTTCATGAATGTGCACCATAGGAAAGTGTATCAACAGAGGAGGAGATACAACGATAATATATATCGTAAATTATTTAAGTAATCATCATAAATCCTTCAAGTTTATGCTATCTATATCGAATTTATATAAAATCAAGTTACGTTCAGAGTGTGGTATTTCAGGTTGAACAGAGAAAATGTAGAGTGGCTTGCAAATCATTTTCTCGAAGAACGTGATGAATGGAAATGTTTACAAGCGTCGATGCATCTTGGCCAGGCTTCGTACACGATAGCTGGATTTGGCGAAACTCCGTAGTGCATCAAATTATATATAGTAATGTGCAAGAAGCAGCCTTGTTAGGTGATAAAGGATATTGTATTTCCCCTTGGTTGTTTACACCATTTAAAAATCCAACGACACCTATTCAAGGAAATTATAATTTAATTCATGCAAAAAAACGCTGTGTGATAGAATGATGTTTCGATCAGTTAAAACAGCGTTTTCCAATGCTCCACTATACTTTTCGCTTGCAAACTGAAAATATTCCAAAACATATTGTCGGCGCATTTGTACTTCATAATGTAGCTAAACATCTGCAAGATCTATATCATGAATTTGAACCAGTTGAGATAGAAGTACAACATCCAGTTGATCTAATGCCGGATAGAAATCAAGCACAAACTCGAAATCGAGGCACACAACGCAGAAGTGAAGTGGCTGAGGGTTTATTTCGAAGTGCTAACTAATATAATAATTATTATGTACTGACTTTTTGAGTTGTTAAATAATTGTTAGTAATATAATCAAGAAACTGAAGTAAATAATACATTTATTTCCAATTGTACCCTGTAACCCAATCACATCACACAGAAAATCATCTCTCCAAAACAGTTAGAACTTATAAAAAAAACGCATTTATTACTATCCATCCAACATGTCCCGCATAATTAAATGGTCAACTAACTGCTCACCAGCTTTGGCGAACTTCTCCAAGGCAATCGCGGCCCGTTCTTGAGCTTCCGCTGAAGACTGTTGAGCTCGAGCAGCAGAAATTTGGACTTCGGCAGCTTTAATTTGTTTTCGTAAACAGGTCTTCTGTAATTGACATAGTGATTCCTGCTTCGGAGCTGCTTGAGGGCTTTTAGATGTCATGGCTTTAGTTTGTTTGGATCCAGATTTGGAACTGAGGACATCATCATTCTGTTGTAAAGAAACTACAGGTTCATCTCTAACACTCACCTGGTACCATGTGTAGGACTGGATTTTCTCCTGAGTATTGGAACTCTCTTCTCTTGATTAGTACTCTTTTTAAAATAAATTAAATAGGTCATGACCTTATGGCGCCTGATAAATATATATATATATATATATATATATATATATATATATATATATATATATATATATATATATATATATATATATATATATATATATATATATATAGATATATAGTTATATCACTCGACTTAAAATTCACTTTTTTAAAAAATATTTTTATTTACAAAATCAAAAATTAAACTAACAGTATAGAAGCTTAAAAACGAATGATTGTATTTACAATTTACACTATTTATATGAAAGACAAATGCTGCGTCAGTGGGAACTTGCTTGCTGGGCAGATTCTGCTGACGAGGCTTCTCGGTACCCGCCGTCTCCTTGAGATAACCGACATCTGATACGGTGGGAACCAAGGGCATCGTACTTAAAGGTGACATTGCTCGTGAGAAAGGATATAACAACTCCCCCATTAAGATGAAAGTTGACGCGTGGTGACAACTTTCAGGTCCTCTGCTTATTGAGGTTGAGTTCAATCTCTTCACTTTCTTCAATCGGGTCGCCAAGGCGGATGCTCGGTCTCCTTCTGGGAATTATTCTTCTCCATTGTATAACGTTAGATCCTCTTTTAGGTGGAGAGGGTGGATTGTCATTGTCGTTAGTGGCTACTCCAATCTTGATATTACGCGTTCGTCTTCGACATTTGCAACAGATGTATAAGGCAATCAGTGCGATAATCAGTGTTACTGTTAGGATCGTGAACCAACTTATGTGTTTCTTCACGAATGGTTGATTGACCAATTGATCCAGCTGATCGGCATACTGATTTAGCTTGTGTTGGGCTATGTTCAGGTCCTCTACATCTATTTTGTTTAGCTTCAGAGGCTTCAAATCTGGTAAGTGAATATTCTCTGGCGTATGGTTATAGCAGTCAAAAGGGATGTCGACTGGGTGGTAATTGTAGGTTACGTTGTCGTAAACATCAACTGATTTCTGGGCACGAACTCTTGTACTCCCGACGAAGGCACTACACTCGGGTTGAAGTTTCATCAAAGTATTTGTGTTGATGATCTGAGTCTCTATATCTCTGGATCCACATTTTATTGTGACGGGCAGAGGATCTGCAACAGCTATCAACCATAAATTCTGGCTGATTTCTTGAATGTTATAGTCTTTAGCAAGAATAACTAAAACTTGGCATGTTCTGGGTAGATGACCAAGTCTCTTCAGAAGCTGAGCCTCGCAGACTGCATCAGTATCAATTGGGGCAGGATGTTGGAACAGATGAACATACGGGTGCCTAGTGGTTTGCAGGACTCCATATTGCAGATGGTTTTATAAAGCAAAGAATCATCATTTTGCGCAATTAGTTTATTAGTTATTGGCAAAATGATGAAGGCCTGTTCGATTATCCAGAATCGGTATAGGATATAAGTGATAGAGAGTGTATTTTTCAGGTTCGACTAAAGGTATTTCTAGTACAAAAATTATTCTAGTATCTAATTGATATGCCTTTAATTCTATTATGTCGAGATATTGAGCTACACTTGAATAGTATATCGGCAAGGGAAGATTATTCTTCTGTAATGACTGCGATATATGCTTTAACGAGTCTACTAAATCACATGTAGTGATGATTGAACTGTGCAAAATTTTTAAACGTGCAAATGTAACAGCGTTTATAGCATCGTTCAAAGTATTTTTGATAAATGACTAACTTTCTGTTAGTGATTCGCACAAGTCTAGGATATCGAGTTGTGATTGATAAAATTTGAGATGATCGGAAATATCCATAATTGATTCGCGAATTTCTTTAACATCATTATTAAAGGTTTCCTCGTCGATTTGAAGTTTTTGAATAGTTTCGTTAAAGCTTTTGATAACAGAGGTAGTTACAGATATTTAATTTTTCAAAAGATTTTCTATTTGGTATTCATCGTGGGTTAACTTTTCGATGCACTCATTGAAATATTCACCATCGGAGGCGTCAAGATTACCAGTTATTGATATCCAAATGGTTCCAATACCATTAAGAATACCACGTTTTTCTCTAAAAATGTACTTTTTAGTGTCGGCCATTATTTCAGTGTACTTTTGGTTAACGCCGTTTGATATTTGTTTAAGGAGACTAACATGAGTTTGAACTTGCGGCTTAAAGGCTTTCATTCGCGGTACGTCTTCGTCTATAGTGTTTAATAAGCTTTCTAATATTTTGTCATTATTACAAATTGTTTCTTTGATTGGTCCGAGGTCTTTGTAAACAAGGAGGGTCCATTTATCATTTGAGATTTTTACGGTCGCTTCTTCATGAAAGAAAATTCCTAAGGTGTTGTTTATTAGTGTTAGAGTGTATTGGGACTGAGTGGCTGTTGAAAGTGCCAAGAACCTAGAAGAGAAAAATTACTCATAGTATGGTTTCAGTCTGTTAAAATTTATTTTAGATTTTTGTTTAGTTTCGGGGTTTATCAGAATTGCTGAATTTTGTAAAATTTCGATTATTTCGAATGGACCGTTAAATTTATTTTTGCTTTTGTCCTTGATTTGTGATTCTTTAATGTATACCTTAGATGTAATCTCCTACATTATATTCATAGGGGTGAGCAGAAACATTTTGGTCGAAGCGCTCTTTGGCTTTTTCTTTTTGTTGACAAGTTATGGCTCCGGCTGTTTTATAAAGGTATTGCATGCGATTGTTTAGATCTTGCATATATTTGGAAAAAAGACGTTTTTCATTATATAGGATTTTGGGTGGTCTACATGAGGTGTGTCCAAAAATAAGTTCGTAAGGCGTGAAACCGTGCGTTTTATTTTTGGTATTGTTATAACATATAGTTGCATAAGGAAGAACATTAAACGGGTGTTCGTCAGGGTTTTCAGTTTGATTAGCTCGTATCATTTCACTAAGTGTCGCGTGAAATCTCTCAACAGAGCCGTTTGATTGAGGGTGTCCTACCCTAGAGAAAGTTAGTTTGATATCGTAAAGCTCACAGAGGTCATTCATTAAGGTGTTTTTGAATTCTCGGCCATAATCAAAATGTATACGTCACGGAGTTCCGTAATGTTGAAAAAATACAAGAAGTGTATTAACAACAGATTTTGCTGTCTTATCCTCTATAGGGTAAGCTTGTGTAAATTTTGTTAGTTCGTCATGTACTGTTAGGGCGTAATTTCGAGTTGGGTATTCAAATATGTCTATGTTTATTCTTTCAAAAGGGGTTTTGGGCGTTTTTGTTACGACTAGTGGACTGCTTAGATTTTTACGACAGATTTTTACTTTTTGGCAAGTTTCGCAACTTTTAATAAAGTTTTCAACGGTTTTATTATGCCTTGCCAATTGTATTTTTCTTTTATGCGTCTTAACGTCTCGTTAATTCCGAGATGTAAGTTAGTTTTTCCGCGATGGTAATGATCTAAGATCTGAGGTATTTCGTCTTCATTAAGGGTTGTTGTGATGTTTTGGCAAATACTTAATTTTATATTTTTGTCTGCAAAAATATACGAAAATATTTCAAGGATAGGAAGTTCGAGTGTGTTTTCAACGAAATAGGTACAAGAGATGTCAAGTTCGTCTTGACCGGTATAAAGAATGTAAAAGAGAAGTTGTGTGAGAGTTTCTGGGTTAAACGGGAGAGGAATAATGAAATATTTACGATTTTTTGTTGATTTACTGGAGAAAATATTTATTTGTTTTGGATTAAATTCCATGTTTTCCTCGAAAATATCGTCAAAAATCTTATGATGTAGTTCTTTTAATTTATTTTGTCGAAAGAATGTTATAATATTTTTGTGTGATTTATCCAACAGCTGGTCGTTGGTTGTTTCGATTTTAGAATAATCGATCAAGGATCTGGTTTCGTAAAGACTTACGAATTTATTGTATTCTTCGGCTATTACATCGTCGTCATAGGTTTTAGGTTCTTCGATAGGTTCTTCGGAATTTGTCTCATTTGATGCAAAAACAGATATTTTTGTTTGAAGCTTTGCGCATTCTTGGAAATGATTTACTTTAATTCGAGATAAGGCATCAGCGCTTTTATTAATTTTTCCCGGCTTATAAACAATTTCGTACTGATATTCACCTAGTTTTAGCTGCCATCGTGCTAACCTACTACCTGGGTCTTTAATAGAAAGTAACCAAGTAAAGGGACGATGATTTGTGACTAAAATGAACTTTCTCCCAAATAAATATGGACGGAAATATTTCACGGCCCATACAATTGCAAGTAGTTCTCTCTCTATTGTCGAGTAATTGGCTTTACATAATGTTCTGGAAGCGTAACCAATGGGTAAGTCTTTGCCAATGGGACCTTGAGAAGGTACAGCGCCTATCGCAAATGCGCTTGCATCCGTTGTTAGTAGGACAGGCTCATGGATAGATGAGAATTGGGTCAGAAGTGAGTAATTGTTTTAATTCGTCGAAAGCTTGACGACAATCTGAGTCGAAGTCAAATTTTCCTATCTTTTTTCTACAATCTGGTAAGAGGCTTTGATATTTTCGCAAAGTTTGGAATAAACCTACGAAAATAACCAGCTAAAACCAGAAAGGATTTTATATTTTTTGGATTTTTTGGTTCTGGAAATTTCTGTATACAATCGATTTTAGCGGGATTAGGTTTAACTCCGTCCTGAGTGATTAGGTGACCAAGGTATGCTACCTCTTTTCTCAGGAACTCACATTTGTCAGGCTGTATTTTGAGGTTTGCTTTTCGAAGGCGTTTAAAAACTTCGCGTAAGCGTGTAATGTGGTCATGGATTGTAGGTGAGTACACAATGATGTCGTCCATATAGACGAGACAACGTTCATTGAGAATGCCTAGAAGGATGTTGTCCATTACTCTCTGGAAAGTGGACGGGGCGTTTTTAAGACCAAAGGGCATTCTTATAAATTCGTAGTGTCCGTTCTGGACAGAGAAAGCAGTTTTTGGAATATCTTTAGGGTCTATCTCGTTCTGGTGAAATCCTGAAGCCAGATCCAGGGTTGTAAAATACTGGCACTTGCCTAGCTGATCCAAAAGATCGGAAATATTGGGAAGCGGGTACTTATCGTCTACCGTTGATTCATTCAATTTACGATAATCTATGAGTACTCTCCATTTTTGTTGGTCTGAGGAATCAAGTTTCTTGGGGACGACCCAAACTGGAGATGACCAAGGTGAAATAGAGGGTTTTATGATTCCTTGTTCTAACATTTTATTAACCTGAGTTTTTACCTCTTCTTTGTGAATATGGGGATACCTGTATGATTTGGTGAAAACAGGCTTTGCACTATTGGTGTCAATTTGGTGTTTAATTTCGCTGGTAAAGGTAAGATTGTGACCTTCGAGGTAAAAATATGTCCTCAAAATCTACGCAAATGTTGGTAATTATCTCTTTTTTTTCTTCGTTAAGATGCTCTAAACGAAGTTGGGACTTAATGTTGGGAATGCGATTAGGAGATAGCTGTTTATCGGATAAATTGTAATTGAGTAGCGAAGGAGAAGAAAAAGGTTCGATTTCGATATCTGAAAAATTAATGGTTTTCGGGATGGCATTTGCATTAGCCACAGAAGTTAGAAATTCGCCTTTCTCATTGACATGGACAATTGCGTTTGGAATGTGAACTTTTTCGATTTCTTGCCTAGATAAGATAGCATCGGTGTTGAATAAATCACAACGTAATTAAATTTGTTCGGTCCTACCTTCAATCTTAATTTCGTTAGAATTGTTTACGTTAGTTATTTTATTTTTTTGTTCGAGGTTTTCTTCTGCCTTAAACAGTGGTAAAGTTTTAAAATTTGTAACAAGTTGTTTATTTTTTAAGTCGATGGTATATTCATAGTGTTCTAAAAAGTCGAGTCCTAGAATACCATCGAAATCCATATCTAAATCGTATATGTAAACTTTATGTGGGTTTCCGGCTTGAAAAGGAACTAGGGTTGATTCGGTAATAAGAAGTTTTTGGTCTGTGATGCCTTGAATCGTAACGTTTTCGGGAAAACGTTGGGGAAATTGTTTTACTGTATTTTCTTTAAATATCGTAATTCCTGCTCCGGAATCTATAAGTAGTTTAAAAGTGTTGGATGTGTCTTTAATGTAATATAGATTTTTCGGGTTAACAGCAAGAAGGGGTTTAAAGAAAATGTTGTTCTGGGAAGTTCAAGGACGGGTTCATGTCGTCCAAATTCAGGGTATGTATTTGATTTTGGATTTCCGTCATGGCTTTGATATTTGAAATTGTTCGAATAGGCGGATAGTTTTGATTCGAAGTGGGAAGAAAATCCTGATATTCATCGTAATTCGTTTTATCTTGTTGGTCAATATTTTCAACATTTTGATATTCGTAATCGGGGTTATCTTCATACATTCCTGCGTATTGGTTACAATACTCATCATATTGGGGTTCGGAATAGTTATCGTTGGAATATTGGTAATTGTCGAAATTGACAACATGAGCACGATGTTGGGGATTATTTCGTATTACTGAAGGACGTTGGAAATTGTTTTAGTTTGATTGGTTATGGGGGGTGTACTGCGGTCTTGGCTGACCGTTGTTTGGTCTATTCGACTGAAAGGAGGTGCTTGATTGAAAAGAATTTGATTGTTGATTGGTATTAGGCCTTTGGAAATTGCCAAAATTCTGGGAAGTATAACCATTGGGACGTTGTTGCGATCTACATTCATTTGCTAAGTGACCATTGCGACCACAGCTATGACATTTAAGGGATTGTATATTAGGTCTTTTATTAGTTTGAATAATAGGTCTAGCAGGCGGATTGGGTCTAGAAGATTTTTGAGATTCGAAATATGATAGTTGGAGCTCGCGTCTTATGCGAATTTGTGCTTCCAAAAGATTAGGTAGATTTCCTGCACGTATTATATGGCCAATTCGGGGTTGCAGGCCAGTAAGTAGGCTATTTAGAAACATGGATTAATGTTATTTGGGCTGTCTTTTGTCTGGGTGCGAGTATGGATTTTTGTATGTTGGCATGCATTTTGGCATTTAGGACTTGAAGTCTGTTAAGGAAAGTCAAAGGAGATTCGTTTGGTAGTTGTCTCATTCTTTGTAAGTCCTGAATAAGTGAAGATAGATCTCGCGTATCTCCGAAGTGAGAATTAAGTAATTGTTTTATCTCTAGAAAAGAAAGTGGATTTCGGGAGATTGCTGCTCTCCCTCGCAACCTATTTTTTATGTGAATCACTAAAAGATCTTTTTGGTTACCCGTAGACATATCATATGCACATTCGTAGGCATTTAGGAAAGTTTGTAAATATATTTGATCACCTTCGAATTCGTGGATAATAGAAAAAATCTCGGAAAGTTTATAAGGTTCGATTACTGCTACCGCTGCTCCTGCAGTTATTCTTTCATTATCCGTCATATTTGCTCAATATATCAACACAATAAACTAGCACAATATAATATAAAAAGGATATGAAACACAAAATATTTTACGAAATTTTATGTTGATAGACAGTACGTAAAGTAGTATGCCAACCAACGTAAAATAAACAGTTCTTATTAACTAGTTAGTGTAATTAAATTAAAACTGTGTAATATTTCTTGTTATAATAAAAATACAAATGTAATCTGGAGATCAGTTTATTTTTATTTTTTATCAGAAATATTTTAAAATTAATCAATTAACAGAATAACTGGTTATACACAAATTATACGATGTTACACTTAGAAATACAGAAATCAATTAGCAGAATAATTGATTAGTTTATCGGAAAATCAATTAACAGAATAATTGATTATTTTACTAATTAATAAAATGCAGTTTTAAAATAAACGTGATGATTCGTTACTTACAAATAGAGTAGAAACATCGCTCATCGTGTTCTTAGCAGTTAGTTCTACGAGGGGCTTCACTATGTGTTCCTTCCGTAGATGCGTGTTCTGCCAAGTTGATGATGTCACAATGTACAAAATGGGGCTTCTTTGTTCTTCTGGATAAAGGATTGGGATCCACCGTTGCCAGTTAGAGTTCTCTTGTTCTGCCAACGTTGCCAGATCCTACCACGACTGCGCCAATTTGTTATATCACTCGACTTAAAATTAACTTTTTAAAAAAATATTTTTATTTACAAAATCAAAAATTAAACTAACAGTATAGAAGCTTAAAAACGAATCATGATTTTATTTACAATTTACACTATTTATATGAAAGACGAATGCTGCGTCAGTGGGAACTTGCTTGCTGGGCAGATTCTGCTGACGAGGCTTCTCGGTACTCGCCGTACTTGAAGGTGACATTGCTCGTGAGAAAGGATATAACATATATATATATATATATATATATATATATATATATATATATATATATATATATATATAAGCTTATAAGTAACGGCCGTATACTACCAATAGTATAAAGAAATGACGAAGATTCCGCCAAAAATGTAAGACTCTTTTTACAATTAAAAAGTACTTACACTAATTAAAACGCAAAGACAATATCATTTGACAAGAAATAAACAATTTAAAACCAACTGTTTTTCTATCAAATAATAATGACAGAAATATGTCAAATGTATAATTTTATATTTTCTGAAAATTCCCTCAAAATTGTCTTTGCATTTTAATGAGTGTAAGTTCTTTTTAAATGTAAAAAGTCCTAAATTTTCTGACAATGAATGCATAGTCACAAAAATAAAGCTTTGGTAAATAAAGCACATAGAAAAATAAGAATTTTGTCGAATACATAATTTTTTCAGTTTCCTTTACTATTTCAATTCAGTGAAACAATTTATGTTTGGTTTGTTATTTAAAATAACGTGTTAGTTTTTCATATTTGTTGTAAAATCTATATATTTAAAACAATGAGCTAAAGTTTTCAGCAAATTCGTGAGAGAGTTGTACTGGACCGATTTATATGATTTTTTTTTAAATGATCGTAACCGAGAGCTTTCAACACTATTTGTTGTATTGTATACAGGGTGTTTCAAAAAATCGGGTCACTGATTGATCACGATTCTTCTCAAACTGCTTGACGTAAAAAGATGCATTTTGGCACCGAGGTTGGTAGTAGAAAGTAGAGGTTGGATAAAGAAGGAATTTTTTATTTAAAAAAACGAATTGTTTTTCGGAAAAACGCTTAAGCTCGTGTATTTTATTTAGTAATTTAACATATTTTAAGTTTTTTTTTAAAATTTATACAGGGTGTTTCAAAAAATCGGGCCACTGATTAATCACGATTCTAATCAAACCGCTTGACGTAAAAAGCTGAATTTTAGCATACAGGTTGATTGTAGGGTGTGGAGGTCCGATAAGAAGAGTTTTTTTAAAAAATCAAATTTCAAGGGGATGAAACCGCCCCTTAAATATTACAATTTTTTTATTTAAAAAAACGGTTAATTTTTCAAAACGGCGTTTGATCAAGTATATATCATTTTATTTTTTTTAATGCATATGGGGTGTTGAATTGAACGAAAAAGCAACAACGTGGTTTCTAAAATTTATAAAACAATAAGGTGATCTAAGTACTAGTTTATATCCCTTTCATTAGCGTCATACGCGAACGAAAGGGCGGGTACTCGTTAGAATTTGTTTAACTCACGAAAATAATTTAAGGAAATTTGGATTGGCATAATTATTTAAGTAATAGCAGCAAAATGGCATTAACAAAAATATACTATGCTAATATTTAAAAATCTACAGGTATAGCGCGCGCTAAAATTTATAATTAAATAACTAAATATAAATATAACTTTCATGTTGTAGTATGTAAAAAAATGCCAGTTGTGTAAATTGAATGTATTCAATATTTATGGATAGTACCTGTTTAATAGTTAAATGTAAGTTTATTTTCACGTTTTTTCTAAATGTTCATAATTTTTTTGATGCAAACATTGCGTATGTATTTACCTTTTGTTTTGATTATGTATTATTTCTAAATTACATATTTTGTTTAGAAATTTTGAAATAAAGTCATTATATTTCAACTTTGCTTTAATTATCTATACTCTAGTCATTGCAAAAAAAAATAAAACCTTTTATGAACAACATTTTTCTTTAATTTTTAATTAAAAAAAAAAGCTACTTTACAGGGAAAATCTCTCACCTGGAGTACAGCGTGTCCCAATATCTAGGATGACAATTGGGAGAAGCTATACAATATATGGAAGAGTTTAAATTGTTGCAAAGTTGCACAATTTTGTGCTCAATCAAATGCCGATTTGAAATTGAGAATATTTGTAGTACTTCCGAAGATATCCGAAAAAAAAAAGATATTTTTGAAAATCGTTTTAATTTTCTACCGAGTTTTTTTAAAAAGATATTTTTCAAATAAATGTCACATCATCACAGCCACCTTTTTCCTTCTACCAAAATACATTATTAAGTTTACGATTCGACGATTATCTCCGAACGATCATCAGAAACTTTGCTTTTTAAATAGTCAAAAATGTTGTGTTCATCCGAATAAACACTAATTTCAATTCTAAATCCCACAGCATATCACACTTAACATTTTTCTGATATTTCGGACTAAAAAACTTATCATCAATACTACTTAATAATGACTGCGGAGGAACGGAAAGCCCAGGTCGGGTTAAAAATTCAATTACCTACATCATCTTGAAGCGGGCAAAAATGTGGTAATGGAAATTTAAAATTTATTTGTCTCTACCTCTCTTATTAGCATTAGAAAAGAAGTGCCTAGTTCAAAAATATTTCACTTTTTTGCTCTACTCCGAAAGTCATAAATTAGCACTGATGAAGGGTTTTATTTGTCAGAAACATTGAAAAAACGCTCAAATTTGGGACATCCTGTATCTTTATTAGTGCAGAACAATGTAAAAAATAAATTTTGTCTTAAAAAAGGTAAGTAACAATAATTTGTAAATTAAAATTTAGATTTAAACGTAGACCTAAAACAATCTGCTTTATTCTGTAATCATAAAATAGCACAAGGTTTTTTCCTATTGTCAAAAATTATATTGAATTATAATAATAATAAAAATGTCTCAAGCGGAAATTTGGACATTTCTCATAATTATTTAAGTAATAGCAGCAAAATGGCATTAACAAAAATATACTATGCTAATATTTAATTTTTAAATTAAATATTTAAAAACCTAATCTACAGGTATAGCGCGCGCTAAAATTTATAATTAAATAACTAAATATAAGTTTTATATTGTAGTATTTAAAAAAACAACACCAGTTGCGTAAATTGAATGTATTCAAAATTTATGGATAGTACCTATTTAGTAGTTAAATGTAAGTTTATTTTCATGTTTTTTCTAAATTTTTATTTTATTAACCATTATGCAATTAACATTGCATATTTATTTACCTTTTGTTTTGATTATGTATTAAATTACATGTTTTGTTTGAAAATTTTGAAATATGTCATTATATTTCAACTTTGCATTTACTGATCTATGCTCTAGTCATTGCAAAAAAAAATAATATCTTTTGTGAACAATATTTTTCCTTAATTTTTAATCAGTTCCGAATAATGTAAAAAATAAATTTTGTCCTAAATAGTGTAAGCAACAATAATTTGTAAATTAAAAATTCGATTTAAATGTAGACCTAAAACAATTTGTTTTATTTTGTAATAATAAAGTAGCACAAGGTTTTTTTCCTATATTTACGGAAAAGATGAAAAAGTAATAGGAGCAAAATGGCGTTAACGAAAATATTTACTAATATTTAAAAATCTGCATGTATAGCGCGCGTTATAAATATAACTTTCATGTTGTAGTATGTAAAAAAATCGGTATATTCCTGTGAGTGAAGTGTGATCCAAGTTAGTTCAGTACATAGTCATAGTGTATATGTGTTACATATAGTGTCTCTTCATTTTTATTGGACGCCATTTTGTACCCTTATATTGGATTCCATCCAATATGTTTACCATTTCCTTCCTACCAATGACACACTTGGGCATAATTTAAAATAAATTCAATAAGTATCCCATTTTCACATTTAATTTTTCTGGAAAATTTAAAATGTATTGAACAAGAGTTTTCTACGTTGATTTTTTAAAAATTTTATTTGGCCGTTTTTTTGTTTCCCCATCTCAAATTGATATCCATATTATCAGTCTTTACCTACTCCGTTGGTCAGCAGATATTCCAGATATTAAGTTTCAGAATGGTTTTCATTAACAATCCCCTTGTTGTTATGTTAGAGTGGTGTATTATTTGGGGTTAAGATCTAGTAAAAAAACTTTTTTTAAATTGCCGACGTTTTGCCAATTCATTGTTGCATCCTCAGGGCACATAGATTTTCTATCATGCATGAAACCCATATTACTCTTTACCTACTCCATGGGTCCGCAGATATTTCCTAACCCCAAACAATACACCACTCTAACATAACAACAAGAAAATCGTTAACGAAAACCATTTAGAAGTTTCATATCTGGGAAATATCTGCGAACCAACGGAGTAGGTAAAGACTGATAATAGGGGTACCATGCAGGATATAACACTTATGTGTCCTGAGGATGCAAAAAATAAAGTTGTGAAACGTTGACAATTTAAACATAGACTTTTGTTTTTTTACTAAATCCTAACTTCAAATAATACACCACTCTAACATAAAAACAAGAGGATTGTTAACGAAAAACATTTAGAAACTTAATATCTGGGAAATATATGCGGAACAACGGAGTAAAAGTTCTGATAATATGGGTTTCGCGCAGGATATAAGATCTATATATGTGTACTGAGGATGCAAGAATTAAATTGTGAAACGTTGACAATTTAAAAAAAAATTGTTTTTTTTATTGGATCTTAACCACAAATAATACTAACAAACATTTTTTAACATTGTTCCGCTATATTGGATTTTAACCAAAATATTATCAGGCCATCCCCATATGACCCTTCATTTTTGGTCAAAATTTAAATTCAATCGGATAAGTAGTATTCAAGCTATGTCGCCAACAGATAGACCAACTGACGGACCGACGAAATTAATAAATCATGTTTTTTTGGCATCTAGAGACGCTGAAACTTAAATCCTGAGAGATTGATCTTCACGATTACAAAAATTCTATTTGGCCGCAATTTTGTTCCGCCATCTTGAATTAGTAACACATTTTTACTAGGTGAGCCCTATACCACAATTAGTTATGGCACACAATTTGAAATCAATCCATTAAGTACCTAGTTTTTCTGATTGAATTTTTAAATATTTTATTATACCGCCATTTTGTTCTGCCATCCTGGATTCGTACCAAAATTCTATCAGTTGATTCCAACATAGTACTTGATGTTTATGACAAAATTTTGACATACATTGGATAAGCAGTTTTTTCATAATAATTTTTTTAAAATTTCACTAGGCCGCCAATTTGTTTCGCCATTTTGGATTTTTATCGAAGTATTACCAAGTTATACCCATATGACCCTCAATTTTTGATAAAAATTTTAAATTAATCAGGTAAGTAGTCTTTAAGCTATGCCGTGAACTGACAGACAGGCGTACCGACAGACCGACCAACGGAATCGATAAAACCTATTTTTTTGGCATCTAGCGACGCTAAAACGTAAAGACGTGTAAAACCTGAGAGAGTGATTTTTTCACGATCACTTACTTTTTATTTCGCCGTCATTTTGTTCGGCCACCTTGAATTAGTACCAGAATTTTACTAGTTGATCCCTATAATACCACATTTAGTTATGACACACAATTTGAAATCAAACCATTAAGCAGTTTTTCAGGCTGAATTAATATTTTATTAAGCCGCAATTTTGTTCTTCCATTCCGTTTCCGCCATCTTAGATTCGTACCAAAATGTTACCCCTTGATTTCAAGATAATACTTGATGTTTTTGCAAAATTTGAAATAAATTGGATGAGTAGTTTTTTAATATTAATTTTTTTAACAATTCACTAGGCTGCTGTTATTTTGTTTCGCCATATTGGATTTTTACCAAAATGTTACCAGGTCATCCCCATATGACCCTTAATTGTTGACCAAAATTTTGAAGTCAATCGAATAAGTAGTTTTTTAGCTACGCCGCGAACAGACAGACAGACAGACAGACCGACGAAATTGTGAAGACATTTTTTTTTCGTGGTCTAGGGCCCTAAAACGTGAAGATCCGAAAAAATCTCGGAGAGTGATTTTTTCACGATTACAATACTTCCCTCATTTTATACCAGTTGCGTAAATTGTATGCATTCAATATTTATGGATAGTACCTATTTAGTAGTTAAATACATTTTTTCTAAATTTCCATTATCTTTTTAATGCAAACATTGCATATTTATTTACCTTTTGTTTTGAATGTGTTTTCTAAATTACGTTTTGTTTGACAATTTTGAAATATTCATTATATTTTAACTTTTCTTTTACTTATCTATGCTCTAGTAATTGTAAACAAAAATTAAAATATTTTCTGAACAATATTTGTCTTTAATTTTGTGATTAAAAAAAGCTATTTTACACGAAAAATCGCTCACATGGTTTACAGGGTATGCCAATTTCTAGGGTGACAATTGGGAGAAGCTATACGAGATATGGAAAAGTTTAAATGGTGGCAAAGTTGCTCAATTTGTGCTCATCAAATGCCGTTTTGAAATTGAGGATATTTATAGTACTTCCGAAGATATCCGGAAAAAAAGAAATTTTTGAAAATAGTTTTAAGTTTTTACCGAATTTTTTTAAAAAGAAATTTTCAAATAAGTGTTACATCATCCAGCCACCGTGTTCCCTCTACCAAAATATGTTGTTAATTTTACGATTCGACGATTCATCTCCGAACGATCATCATAAACTGTGCATTTTAAATAGTCAAAAATGTTGAGTTCTTCTTAATAAACAGTAATTTTAATTCTTAATCCAACAGCGTATCACACTTAACATTTTTTCGATATTTCGGACTAAAAAAAATATCATCAATGTTAGTTAATAATGATTGACGAGGAACGGAAAGCCCGCGTCGGGTCAAAAATTCAATTATCTGCGTTATCTTCAATCCAAAAATGTCTTAATGGAAATGTAAAATTTATTTATATTTACCTCTTTTATTAGAATCAGAAAAGAAGTACCTAATTCAAAAATGTTTCACTTTTTTGTTCTGCTTCGGAAGTTATTTAAAAATTAATTTCTGCTTCGGAAGTTATTTAAAAAGATTCTCATTGCCATTTCTTTTCGTCGACAATGTGACGTGAGTAGATTTTTGACCCGATGTTTCGTTCCTCATCATGCACTGATGAAGGGTTTCATTTGTCAGAAACATTAGAAGAACGCTCAATTTTGGGACACTCTGTACCTTTATTAGTTCAGAATAATGTAAAAAATAAATTTTGTTTTAAAAAAAGGTAAGTAACAATACTTTGTAAATTAAAATTTAGATTTAAACGTAGATTTAAAATAATCTCCTTTATTTTTTTATCATAAAATAACACAAAGTTTTTTTCCTATTGTCAAGACCTATAATTGCTATGGCCCTGTTAACGGCTAAAGCGATATAATTTTTGTTAGATTAAATAATAACGTTGAGTGATCAATAAAGCATAATAATATTGCGCGGCATTCCACGAATCTCATCGTTTCCGATCACCACCGCAGCCGACAATCATCACACCGAGAGCCGAATGACTGCGAATGGGTGTTTTATGCTTTAGCCGTAGAGCGGCTCCACCGTACAGCAGCCGAAACGTAAGTGGAATGAAATAAGCACTGCCACGAATTCGTCCATAAGATTGCGCATCTTCCTTTTTCCTTCAATCAACGGTAAAACCAAATGCTACGAAGTATATACTTTTTAACGAAGCTGTAGCATCTACTACTTTTTATGCATTCCACCCATTATTTTTATACATTTTTACTACTATATTCAATCGGTAGAGAATTATCTATAATACAAAAAACTAAGCTAGGTGCTACGTTTACAAATAGTTATGTTTATTGGGTCCGGCTGTCTATCAGCGAAGTTGCCATTTTTAAGTAAGCATTTTTAATGTAATATTAAATAGAAGATCTGTTTTTACTTTCCTTGTAAAATCGTAAACATAAAAAAATCACACTCTCAGATTTTTTCAGATCTTTACGTTTCAGGGTCCCTAGTCTGTAGTCTGCCTGATCGCGGCATAGCTAAAAAACTACTCACCCGAATGACTTGAAATTGAAATTTTGGTCAAAAATTAAGGGTCATATGGGGATGACTTGGTAACATTTTGGTAAATATCCAATATGGCAAAACAAAATACCGGCCTAGTGAAATGTTAAAAAAATTATTACTAAAAAACTGCTTATCCAATTTATATCAAATTTTGCAGAAGCATCAAGTATTATTTAAGAATCAACTTATGCAATTTTGGTACGAATCCAAGATGCCAGAACCAAATGGCGCCTTAGTAAAATAATTAAAAATTCAGCCTGAAAAACTACTTACAGGCCTGATTTCAAATTGTCTTCCGTAAATAATTGTAGTATACAGATGAACTAGTGAAACTGCGGTACTAATTCAAGATGGCGAAACAAAATGGCGTCTAAATAAAATATTTGTAATCGGGAAAAAATCTCTCCCTAGATGCCAAAAAATATGTTTTATCAATTCAGTCGGTCCATCTGTCGGTTTGTCTGTCTCTCAGTTCACGGCATAGCTTACAACCTACTTAGGCAATTCGCTTCAAATTTTGGGTAAAAATTAAGGGTTAGATGGGGATGACCTGGTAACATTTTGGTAAACATTTTTGCACAGAAATCAAGTAGTATGTAGGAATCAACTGGTTAGATTTTTGTGCGGATTCAAGACGGAGAAACAAAATGGCGGTTTAGAAAAATGTCATCATGGCGTGTTTCTCCCCACAGGGGAAAAATCTGTAATGTTCGAGAGTCAGGAAAACTCGATTTGTTCAGCCTGGGGAAAAATTTTTCCATACAGGGGTTATTGGTAAGACTAAAATTATAAGAAAAGGGAAAAATAAGGTAGCAATAGAGTTTAATAACGCAACAAATGGTAACTATTTTGTCCAAAATATCAATCTTAGGGAACAAGGATTTAAAGTTTTCATTCCTCAAAACTTAAACAAGTAGAGGTATTGTAAAAGATGTAGGTCTCGATATTAATGAACGCGACATTATGGATCATGCATCAACATCTTTCAAAACTTCATTTGGGACTATTATGTATCCTAAAATATTTGCAGTTAAAAGACACAACTATTTTATAATAATAGAGGTGGAATCGAAAACAAAACTGGTGCCAACCAAAATCATCCAAATATCTATCGAAGGTAACAGACTTCCACAGGAGTTTTGTATTTTCGATGTAAAGAGGCAGATCTCGCCATATATTAATATGGTTATAATGTGCAACAAATATTTAAGGTACTGCTACCACAAAGACCAGTGTCGGAGTCAGGAGAATCTGAATCATGCCAACACAAAAACTCGCTAAGTAATTTCAAATGCATTCACTACTATAAAAATCATTTAGCTAAATATAAGGTCTATGCAGAAAAAATAGGACAAAAAAATGGAATAATAGCGTTTTAAAACATCTTTTGATGCTAATAAGTTAATATCCCATCCCAAAATTCAGAACGAAAATAATTTACGGAATCTAGTATCAAATACATAGAAAACATAGGGCAAAATAACTCTAAAAATCTTATGATAAATAATATTCTCACATTTGTAAGAACACAAGTTTGCCTCAAAAAGAAAACATACACAACTCCATAATCAATATACCAAAAACAAATCAACTATGTGTTGTCCCTATAACTCCTCCGTATAATAGTAAAATGAAGGATTACACATTTCCCTCTTCTTCTAGGACTCAATCCACGCCTATTATAACTAACTCGCAGAATTCTTCCACACATAACGCAATATCTAATTATCAAACTGATCTGGACGAGGTTCAGGCAAATGACTGTGACAATATACAAAGCAAAGTGAATGACGCATTAAATAAGGTAATACACAACCAAAATCATATAACAAATCTAATCAATCTGAGGGACGTGTTGGGTGAGCTTATTGGGGTAGAAGGCCCCGGGGGACTCCTAGAATACGCTCTCGAGACATAATAAGCACTTAATTAAATTAGAAAAAAAAATAACCCGGTAATAACATTTCCTTCTCACAATACCTTTCAATATATTGAGTTGGAATATCAGAAGCGTAATATCAAATAGAGATAGTTTGATTCCATCGATTAGGGAACATATGGCAACAGTCATTGTTCTATGTGAAACATTTCTGAAACGAGAAATACATTTTTCTATCAAATATTTTGTGTCCCTGAAATAGGATAGGAACGATGGTAGAGGCATTCCAGCGACTCAAATCAATCTCAATAACATAATTCTTCCTCATAGAATTTAGTTATTTCTCTCTTCTTGGCCTATATATTCCCCCTGATATATAAATACCAGTCGACAAGATAGGAGATAGCCTTAATGTTTTCCCAAACCAATATTAATCATAGGAGATTTCAATGCTCAGCATGGAACCTAGGGATTAGGAGACACAAACAGAAATCGTCATCTTCTATTAGATTTTGTACAAGATAACGATCTGATAATTTTAAAAGATGGATCTTCAACTAGATTCACTCTTCCTAATCAAAATAGTAGTAGTCCGGACATGTCTATATGCTCCCCCAATATTCTCAATCAATGTTTATGGAAAACCCTTAAAATATCTGGCACATGCGACCTATCTTGATTACAATGGATTTACAAATCACATATCATAATATATCTGACAGATACAATACTAACACGGCAGATTGGATAAAGAAGGGTTAGTGACGAATATGCTATTAGTCCAACCTTTCAACTTCCAAATATTACATAATATAAAAATTAACTTTAAGTTAATATTAATAATAAAAAGGGGTCTAAAATATCTCATTTATTGTGGGATGGTGAATGTTCCCAAATGATCAAAAAACGCAAGCCACTGGGATATATCTTAACAATCGAATATCATCAATTTTATAGAGGCAAAAAAATCACAGCCTAATGTAGGAAAGTCAGGAGGAAAAAAAAAGAACAGCTTTCAGCAATTTTGCGAAAACATTAACCCACAAACCCCACTAACTAAAGTTTGGCCTTCTTTTCTTAAATTCGCAGGGTCATTTAATACACCAAATTATTTATGTCCACTGTCTCAAGAAATCCTGGACCCTCTAAATATAAATTAAAATCCTAATAAGGGTGTCATACAAACTAACAGATTCGATAACATTATCCCATTCTCGTTAAATAAACTCCGGGCAGCCATTAGGCGCAAAAATGTTAAAGAATTTACCGTTGACGGTCATGGATTCCCTTTTGCAAATTTTTAATCATACAGTTCAGGGCACGACTATTAGGCTATCCAACTTTGTGGAATATCTTATCATCCCCACTCCTAAACCCAATAAAGATCCAGAACTGTCTGGCTCATACAGAACTACAGTGGTGGCATCTTACTACGGCAAGTTGTTGGAGACTTCAGATATAGATTAGAATGGCTAATAGAAAATAACAACTTAATATACATGATCATCTTGCAGTTATCTCCAATAAAGTAACCAATCACCACACGATATCAACTTTAGTCAGGAAGACGCATATTTATCAAAATTTCTCAGATAATTGTATACTTGACCCACAAGCAGCAACAAAGGGTTTCCCACAGCGATCGCCTGTATCACCCTTATTATAATGAAATTATCATAGTCCAATACGCAGACGATATAACCCTACTCCATACAGAGACATAAGCAATATGGTGGCTAATATATGAGTGCTTAAACAACATATATATATATATATATATATATATATATATATATATACATCTTCCGTCATTCGGAAGCCCGAAATATCATATTGCACGGGCATTCGAAGCCCATTGCGACCTTTGGAAGCCCACCTTCGGGCTTCCTCAATACAAACGTGTATAAAGCTTTCCTACGTTCACACCAAAGTTAAAGAAAACTGTACCTAATTTTTTGCTTGGGCTTCATATTTACATGTTACTCTCTAAAAACATACGCGTCAGGGTTCACGGTATCGTACTGTAGTTGGGGCTCTAGTCGTATGTAAATGACATACAACTCCGTATAGATTAATTGAAGCAAATATAAAAATATAAAAAATATAAATATAAATTAAATATTTTTACTCAGTTGCGAAAAAGCCAAAAAAGATTTTTGCTTGTGAATCTAAACGCAACAAATAATCTGAACACATTTAAAAACAACTCCGTATAGGTTCTACGGGTTTGAAAAGCCCCACTAAATACGACGGCTTTAGCCGTACCGGCGACATGGCAACGTCGCAGAAAATTTGGATTATAATTTTAATAAGAAGATTAGACATTTGTGTATTAAGGTTATAAAAACGAAGTGGGAATTCGTGGCCCGGGCTTCAAAAAAACGCGCGAAAGTGAATTTAGTAAGTATTAGTGATATAGAGGAGATAACAAATTGTGGCTGGAATATTTTTATATTAATGAAACGTTCGCGGATTTTAGAACTTGCTTTAGGCACTTGTATGAACGTTAAAACATGTACAGCGAAATGGTTTTGGTTCATTGTTAAGCGGTAGGGAAAATAATACTAGCATATCTTGCGTTAAAGACAAAATAAATCCTACAAGATCCTCATTTTGATCTTTGACACATTGTTATTAAGTTAATATCATTATCTTTTTAATTAAATTAACATTCAACTATTTTCTACGGATTATTATTATTAATTTAGAAAATTTGTTCAGAAAAATATAGAAAATGTATTTAATTAGAAAAATATTAAAAAGTGTATCGCACGGCAGTATGTTAAAAGCATACACCCCATAAATTTCATACCACATAAAAACAATGCAAACCAATCAAAAACCAGAACATAACTCAACAGAAATGCACGGAAACAAAAACGACCTTCAAACGTTAAGTATAACTTTAAAAAAATAATCCTAGTTTTTTCTTCAGTGTCAATCCTGTGCTAGGCGATTTGAAAGGTCTACACAAAAGATCGTAATTGACAGCTAAGTAAAATGTTTCTGTATTTAGTATAGTTAAAAGGAGTTATTTGTAGTGAAAAATAACATATATGAAAAAACTTTGCTGGCCTTTAAAACTGCCACCGCAAAAATTTTATTTTTTGTAATTTTACTGTTGAAATCCTTTTGTTTGTAGGTTTTGATAACCCTGTATATCTGACCTAAAGTTTATTACTGTCTAAACTATTTTTTTCTACAAGCACCAACTTTAACCAGAAATAAAAATTTCTTAATGTATACCTACTTAATAAAGTTTTTCATATGTTGCATACTTTTTGGACATACTTGGCATATGGTTGTGAAGCATTAGTCCCGTCTGTGCTTTAGCAAAAATATATGTTCTAAGCATTAACAGGACAAATATATATATAAAAAAGATCATCTGCTTTTAAGCAGATTTAGCTATGAAACATGAGGCCAGCTTTCGAGCTAATATCAAATTGTATTTAGTGTCCAAATTTTGTATTTACTTTGATACAGGGTGTTTTTTTGGCTGGTGACAAAAAATGCAGGACATAATTTTTGACTCACTTTAGGGCTAGAAGTTCATATTAACATGTGCTTGCAAGGCATTCGTTTTTGAGATAGGGAGTGTTAATATTTTAATTTTTTTAGTTTTTATTATATAACATTTGATGTACTGTAAGCTCTGAATAATGCTTACAAAGTGGCTATAAAACATTTCAGAACACTTTATAGGGCATTACTTTTTCCCAGTTTGCAACTCTTTTTACGTCACAGGAATTTTTACTACAGTGCCACTAACCATTTTTACTATAAATGAAAATTCCTTATTTTGTTCTGTAACTTCTTGGTCTTTTAGATTAATTTAATTTTTTGAACTGTTTAGAACTTATTATTGGAAATGTATATTTATGCTTGGTCATGGCACACATGGCTCGTGGAAAAAAATGGTCAAATTGTAATTTTGTAAATAGGAAACAATTTTCAATTTGACAAGGTCTAAACCCAAGAACCATGATTTCTTAGTTGACTCCAGCCGTGAGAGCTTTTGTACTAAATGGATGCTTCCTTTGATTCTTGTGAAGTCCCTGATTTCTTGAAAACATTAAAAAATATTTGTTAGGGGATGGGTGATGTATCCTTGTAGACAAGTCTAAATCATTCATTCATAACTAAGATGGAAGATCTCATTTCACTAGATTTCATTAGATCTATTTTACGTTATAAAAGAGATAAAACATATCTTACCTGAATCTGTATTAAACTATGAACATGTATTGTCAACACATTTAATGCATTTTTTAAATTTTAAAACAAAAACCTTCATTAGAATGATGCCATAAGTACCCAACTGATTGGGAACTTTAAATCTTTTTGAACAATTGGTTCCAATTACACCCCTAATCCGATTGTTATAAATAGTACTTGAAAGCAGTTAGTTTTAATGTGTTAGTAACTATATAGACTTAAATAATGTTGCACTATTAAAAGTTTACATTTTTTATAGCCTTCCGGTGAGTGGTAAGGGGTCACAAAAAAAATAAACATTTTCTTGTATTATATAATCATATTGTTAAAAATAGTACTTGACAGCAGTTAGTACTTTAAATATGTAAATAACTACACATTTTTTTAATAAAGTTTTATATCCAAAGAATTAGTTTTATTTTCTTTTGTTAGTAATTATTACGACCCTTAAATGCGCAATATTTTTTTAACAGATAAACTAAAAGTTCTTAAACATTTACTTTCAGACCAAGAGTTTTTACATATGGAGGTGACCACAATCTATAAAACTTTATATTTTTTCATTAATTGGTGATTAATTCAAACGCCACATACGATCAAATCAAAATAAAACAAATGGTAAAGTACCACAACAAAAACAAAAACATTTTCTTGCATTAATAATCTGATTGATAATCTCAATACAATACTTTGAAATATAATACTTAAAATTGTAGTAAATATAATAAAACCATTTTTTCTATTAACGCATAGAAAGTATTAGTTTATTACAAAAATGACTTCTTCAGTTTTTCGAATTACCCTATTCCCAGTTAAAAATGTTTACTTAATATAATTCTCCATTAACAAAAAATAAGTATGATAACTGTTAAGAATAAATAAATAAAAATGTTTGTATTGCTTGAGCATATTGGCAACGCAGCTGGGCTTCGTATAATTCAACAAGTATATACATTTTTACACAGCGGGCTTCTTATTTTCTAAAAACATATGGGATTCATAAAACCCGGAAAATATAACGATTTCTGTATATCAAGAAAAAGTTACCCCTCTGACATCCACCCTATTCTTCTAGATTATCCAGCTCTTTCCTCAATTGGTGAATTGATTCTATGAGAATTTTGACTCAGCTTAGGAAGTTCAACCCTGCTTTAAGCTCTAGGCAACGTTGAAATCTTCTTGGATTTACGCCTAATTCTACCCATTACACGAGAGTCTTTAAGTTATCATCAGTTGACTTTGAGGTTAACCCCTAAGTTTAATAGCGGGGGTTTTCAACCAAAAAGGTGTACCTTAAAGCTTAAAGCGTCTTAGAACTTTTTTGAATGTGTTTCAAATGTTACATTTTGTGTAATCTAGCAGCTATTTAACAGACAGACCAACGATTCTTTTTAAGAAAAGTATTGCTGATTTAGACATCAACCCTAATAAACGAGTAAAAAAGTTATGAAAAACTCGTATATAAAAATGTGGTTAATCAAGTATTACATCAAATAATTACACTCAATCTGGGCTTAAAGTGATCTGATGTAACAATAAACCAGATAAGAAGTGGATGTTCGGAATAAAACAATATATGGTAAGTATCAATATATATATATATATATATATATATATATATATATATATATATATATATCTTTATTTTAAATCTATAAAACTTAAATTAAGTGTAATTTAAAAAAAAGAACTTAAACCAAGCCAATTTTGCCTAATTTTCTTTCACAATCAAATTTGTCGCTACGTTCGCTTTTTTCACTAAACGACGCGCTTGGCCTTTTGTTCTTACAATTTTGCCTGCCGCTAGATGGGGTGGCGGGATCCAAAATATGCAGTTCCCGCCTGCACCATATTTTTAGCAGACAAGCTCTAAAATTCTCAGATAAAACTCCATAAAGGAGTGGATTGATGACAGTATTTAATAATGCTATGCTTAAGGCGGCAATAAAATGATGAGATCTCAAGAAATAATTGTAATCGTCATTCTCACGTCTGCCATCTAAATGAATTAATACCATTACCAACGTAATGGGGAGCCACATAACTAATACTACAAGAACATTTAGGAAAAGTACTCTAACTACTTTTATATGTTTATTAAGCCTCAACTCTTCTTGTGTGGACAAAGATCCATGACGACTCCCATTAGAGTAACTAAGTTGAGTAGAATATTTTCTCGGCCATGGAACAAAAATATCCGAAAGACTGAGTTCGCTTTGCCTCCTTGTTTGTGCTCTATTATAACCTTTTATTTCAACAGCACTTATAACACAAGAAGTCGACCAAGCGTTTTTAGTAGATAATATTTTCTGGAATATTTGTTGGTAATGGTATACCAATAACGCCATAGGTAAAAAGCATGCAAATAATACTACTGATACAATAAATACTATTGAAAAATTAACTGCTTTTGAACGTGGGAAAACCAGAGAACATATAGTTAAATCATTTTCAGTACGAATTTCTCGAAACCAAATTGCCACCGGTACAGAGACTATAGATGTCGCCAACCATATTAGTGCTGAAGTATAGTTTGCTTGCAAAGGAGTAATTTTTGATCGATACGGAGGTACCACGATGCATCTGTGTCGATCTATACTGATGAAAGCTAAAGTCCAGAGAAGAACCATTCCTGAAACAAACTAGAAATAAATTATATATTAGTATCAAAATACTTAAAACCATTTGAAGAAATAGGCTCTTATTCTACAGCTTCGGCGTAAAAATAACATAATACTATAGTAGTAGAAAGGAAATGTTAAAAATAATTTCTTATTTCAAAATTTTCCGATCGTAAGGAGTGCAATATTTGCGGGAGACTTCAACAAAGTTAAGGTATAATAGAAAAACTACAGACTGGAAATGTTTACTCGAAATCAAGTTCGAACTTATAAATCTCTAATCTTTATTTAACTAATTTTTATACCATTTATAATAGTGATAGATATAAATTAATTATTTCTATGTAGAAAAACTATTATAACTCCAGCCTGTTGCGGATTTTAACAGACTGTTGCTTTGAAAGGCATTTAGTACTACTCACGTATGTCCCAATTAAGTAAATTTTCTCTACAAACAATGGAAAGTCTTTTTTCAAAATACATCACAGCATCCAGTTTTTGAGTTTTTTCGTCAACATTTTAATTAGACAATAAATAAGATCTTTTTTTATTTAGAAACAAGTAATTTATTGAAAAATTATCAGTAGTAATATAGCTACTCCAACGAAAATTACGGTATTTTTTGGCAAAACTTGATGAAGATAAATTGTAAAATAAGCACGAATACCCGTAGTGCACGAGTACATTTTTCTTGTTAACTTACACAAGTGAGGTTTTGCTGAAAATTGTAGCTGTTTTTCGTTCCATGAACTATATATGATCAGAAAAATGTATACATTTTTGGTGCGAGAATGGTGATTTTAGGCCAGGTAAAAGATACCATTATACCTTGCAAAAGGGCAAGGAAAGTTTCGGGCATAATTGTTCTATGTTATCCTGAGTTTTCGACCTTGAGCTGTTGCCGCTCTCACTCAGGCAAACATTTCTCGATACAAGGTAATAAAGTGGAGTATTTGTCAAATTAATTCATTAGTCTTTTGAAGTTTTAGTTACTATATTCTTTGGTTTTTATCTATTTCAGCACCATCATAGGGTATAGTTAATGGTGCGTGCAATACCGCATTTTTCATTTTACATTACTTTCTTGTCTGTCTTACGGTCTGTCTGGGTCAAATATTGTAGGCTAATTTTGAACCACTTCCACTTTATCTATTGATTTAATAGTGTATACATGTATAAAGGTCAGAAGACAATCCAATATTTGACGACCTTTACCGTGACCGTGATTTTAATAATTTTTTCAGATCTGCTACTTACTACTACATATATAGGTTCTAAAACAAAAGTTTAAGATGAACTTGATCATAACTCTTATCTTGATCATGCAATCAAATTGATTATCATTGATTTCATTTCTTTTGACCCACTGTTTTAAAATAAAGTCCCATGAATTTGATAATCTAGACTTTGACCGTGAACTTGATCAATTTTTCAACTCGGCCACTTAGCTGTCTAATTTTGTGCACCTAAAATTAATTATTCCAATAACAAGGATAAAAGACCTAGCTCATGAAACATTTTTAAATCCATCTCGTGCAAATGTCAAAAAGGATTATCTAGTATATGCTTTTTGTAATAAAGGGACATGTCTCTTAGGCTCTGATTACAAAAATGAGAAATCTGTTGTCATAAGTAAGCTTTTCACTAATAAAATAAGCTATAAAGCTCTATGAAACCATAAAGGATGAGGGCGAAGTGCAAGATCAAAAAGACTCATGCAATGAAAATCCTCGAGACAGTGCATCTATCGCATTGGCATTTAATAAATTTCCCATTAAATTCAAACTTTTTTAAATGTGCTAAAAAGAATTAAATAAAAAATAATTACGAAATATATATAATGTAGATAAAATAAAATTATACTAAAATCATATTATAAACGCAAAAAGTAATTATAAAAAATTTGAATAACTTCTCGTGAGGTGTACTATTCAGTTATACTAATCCAATCTTCTTGTTTTTAGGCAGGGCGCGACAAACTTTTAAAAATAGTTATAATCTCGGAGTATTAATTGTGATTTTAATATAATAATTTCAAGTTTCTTATATTGTACACATTTACCGATTGTTTAAATGTATAGTTTTAGTTCATTTTTAAAATAAGAGTTTATTTTAAAAGTTTTCTACTTTTAGTTTATTCATCTTATACTTTCCTTGTTTTGTTAATACTATAAATATTATTTAAACAATCTGAAAATGAATGAAATGCATGAAATTGTCATTATGGTAAATATTGTATTTTGAACACAATGGGGAAAGCGGAAATAAATTAAAATCGTCCAATATCAAGGTTAAGCTCTATGTCATTGTTATCAGATTAAGGTATTTAGTCTGACCTGTATATGTATAAAAGATCTAAAAGCAATTGCAAAACCTAAATTATGCTCAAGGTCATCAAATTATTGCATCCAAATTATATATGTGTACAAAATTTTAAAGCAGTAGATCAAGCAATAGTAGGTGATAATCAGTTTTGCAGAAGCAAGATCACTTTGACTCACATTAGTCTTCTATGGTTGTAGGAGCCATATACGTATAGAAAACTTGACAGAAATGGATTAGGTGAGGTAGCCGATTTGAACTGAATTGATCAAGAACATGCTCAAAACCAAGATAATAAAATTCATTGGCTTTAAATATATGTTTAATATTTAAAAGCAGAAGGTCAAGCTACAATCGATAAAAATCAATTTTAAATAATCAAGGTTACGGCCAAGCTAATCTTAGTCTTTTATTATTAGAGGATTTATATACGAGTACAAAATATCAAATTAATAGATAAAATAGAAGTTGAAAACTTGAAAGGACAAAGGAATTTATTTAGCAAAGTGGCGTAAATACTTCATTTTACTCCCTTGTATCTCGAGAACTGTTTGTCTGAGAAAAAAGTTTAATACCAAAAATATAGGGAATTTTATACTAATAATTGCTATTTTTAATCTAGCTGTCATCGGAATTAACGTATTCTTGAAAAAGTTAATTTTAGCTACTTTAATCGAAGATGGCGGCGGAAGCAGCAATATCTCAAAGTCGGAAACTCAGGACATTAATTGGTACACCAAAAAGAACATTTGTGCCACATGTAGTCTCTCCTTAGCCTTATGAAGGGTAAGGCCTTTTATTGGTCTTTATTTTTTGGACCAAGAATAAAATGGCCCCTTATTTGTTTTATAATTTAACCTTAAAAGATCGAAGTTCTTTTTAATCTGATATAATCAAGAATGAAATGAAGAAAACTTTTAGTACATGGCAAAAGACTTTTTAGATGAAATACTATTGAATAAAAAGCTAGTTCAACTCAGTGACTAGGTTAGTTTTGATGTTGTATCACTGTGTACAAATGTGCCCACTGAAGATTCAATATCTATTGTTCCTGACATATTTCAACACAAAAATCTTAGTTCAGTTTTAATTGAATTGATAAGAGAATGCTTAACATCCAAATACTTCATTTTTCAAGGAACCTTTTATGAGCAAACCTTAGGCGTCGCCATGGGATATTGCTTTAAGCTCTGCTCCTTCACAATCTAAATGTTGGTTTAGATATGTAGATGATACTTTTTTAAACTGGCCTCATGGAGACGAAAATGTAACTATATTTTTAGATCTAAACCAACAACATTCTAATATAAAATTCACTATGGAAGTTGAGTCAGATGGTGCCATTCCCTTCCTTGATGTGTTAGTACAAAAGAAAGTGAACTGCAACATAGGTTATACTGTTTACAAGTTTACAAACGACACATACGAATAGATATATAAATTTTAGGTCCCATTATCATGCATCTCAAAAACAATCCGTCATCAATTCATTAGTCTCTAGGGCTTACAATATGTGATACAAATTAAATTTCGGACGAAACAGAAAAACTGACTAAAGCTTTAAAATCAAACGGATAGGTTGGTATTTTAATAGTTCCAGACCTAAACCAGTATTGGATACTCAAACATAAGTAGCGCGGTTTTACCTTTTACTGAAATTACCACATATAGAATTGTATGGCGACGGCATTATTGTCGCAGACCTTACTGAAAATCGATATGTGGAGCATTTATAAGTGCGCAATATGAATTTTAGTAAACATCGAAAATTTCAAAATTATGGCGGCATGTCATTTGTGCAGAGTGGAGATTTAAACATTTTGTCTCTGTCAAGCGGACGTCTGCCAATTAAACTAAATAAGTAATAAATAGACATTGTGCACACATATATACTTATGACAATCAATTTAGGCCTCAGATGTATAAACTGGTCACTAGAAAAACAGCTTGGTGTATCATTGACCCAAAATGTATAATCGTAAAGTTATATCTCTGTGATCAAACATATTTGTTTACCTTTCATTCCACTTCTAAAAGGCGTCTTTTTGTTTTTTACATAATATTATTAAATAGATATCATTTGCCATCTTATATCTGTTACTATTTTGATTAACCTTTTAGAGACTGAACTAATGGTCTTTTTAGGGGAATATTATATATTTTTTTACTGCTTTTAAAAAGCGATTTCTTTACTAGTGATTTGCTATTTATCAATTGAATATCAAAAAATACACAAAACTGAACAACAAGGACTATTCTTTGGTAAAAAAAAAAACGTTTAAACTAGAAATGTCAATCCCGGAGGGTTATTCTAATCCCTATATTTTCGAGATTGCTTGCATAGTCCCGGGATCCCGGCATTAGACATCGAAAATGAAGGAAACAATAATAACATTTAACAACTTTTATTGTAATTAAAGAGAAAAAATTAACAAATACAAACAAAATTTCTAAGTTTACACCTTTTTAAAAAGTAACGCAAAAATAGGATGCTCAAATATAAATATATATTTTGTTCCTCACACCATTTTTTATTTAAAATAGTGATTTTGGTTTTTTTTTTAATGTTTATAGTTTGATAATAGGTTTACTAATGGTATAAATAATGCCTGCGCGCTAATATGTTTTTGCCAGTATATAGTACACAATTCACGATAAAATTATTAACCATATCAGCAATGTTTATTCGACACTGTCTTTAATAAATATTAATATTCTTTGCACGCGCATTGCACACTACCTCTTTAAGGTTTAGGCTATTAACAACTTAAAGCTTTTTTCAACTACTTGTCTATCTTTCTCTTATATTCCTTTTACTCTTACAATCTTTTGTTATATTTTTCGTTTCTTTCTTTTTCTTTTCTTTGATTTTCTCGCCTATTTTTCTTCATACTTTCTTTAGCGCACATTAATGTAAGATCCTTATCAGGTTGTTTAGCTAACTTTCAGGATCATGTTGTAAATGTTAATTATAGTATAGTAGGAGTGTCAGAAACTTAGCTACATGAGGAAATTAGTAGTGCTGCAGTTCAGCTACCTCACTACAAATTTATTTGACAAGATAGGGGCTCTAGAGCAGGAGGAGCAGGTATTAAAGACCATATTGGGTATAGTTTAGTTCTTCATGAAACTACGGATTTTGTTGAGCACATATGAATGAAAGTAAAATTTTCGGGAAAAACTATAATATTGGGTAATATCTACAGACCACCAAGCACGAATTCTGATCGAATTTTCTTACTTTGAGGACTTTCTAACAGATTTTAATACTTCTTATGATTTGATTTTTTGTTTTGGTGATTTTAACGTCGACCTGGATAACACGGACAACAAATTATTCAAATCTCTGCACAATATAAGGAAGTTTTAATTCTCCCGCAATTAATAACCGAACCTACCCGAATTACGCGGCAAAGCTCAATGTTAATCTTTTTTTTTTTTTAATGGAAATAATGTAGAAAGCTCGGGACTAAAGATATACTGGTCTTAGCTCATCTTTTGATTTTTTGCAATGTTTTGTTTCAAGACTCTGAACAAGTACCAAGTTATAATTTCGAATATCGCCCTTTTAAAAGAATATATGTTGACGACTTTCAATATTACCTTGAAAATATTCCCTGGCATACTTTTTACGCTTTCGATAATGTGGATGGTAAGGTTGAATTTTGAACTCATGCTCCCATAGTATATGTAAACGGTAAGAAGAAACCCTATACTTGCTGGGTTACGGACAATGATAGGTTAATGATCAAATTAAGCAACAAAGCTTTGAATAGCTTTCGAACGAATAAAAATCCTGGCCAATGGTTGTATTACAAGCAATTACGCAACCTTACATAAACTACAAACTGCAGAGGAGTAATGATAGAGAAAAGTGGAAAGAACTAAAGAAAATAAATATTCTTAAGACAAAATCAAACAAAATTCCTGAACATTTATTGATGTAAATGATCTAAACACATATTTTACAAGTTTAAATAATAGCATTGGGTCTTCTAAGCAAGAAATTTTAGATATTTATTTAAATAACCGTCTATACCCACTGATTTCACGTTTTCTCCAATTGCTGACGCCGATATTATTAATGTAATTAATAATATGAAATCAAATGCAATAGGTTCAGATAAATTAAATTTAATTCTTATTTTATTCTGTTGTCCTTTTATTATACCCTATATTAACCATCTTATTAATTTTTGTATCTCCAGCGCAACATTTCCTATGCTTTGGAAGCAAGCCAATATTTAACATTAGCCTAAAGAAGTAATCCTTAAGAATTTAGTGACTTACGCTCGATTTCCATACCACCTACATTTTCCAAAATTGTAGAGAAAATAATGGAAAAACAAATTAACATATTTTTGAAAAACAATAATATATTACCGGCCAAACAATCTGGATTTCGCGAAGGTCATGGTTGCGCGACAGCATTGGCTGAAATCACGGACAATGTTATCGGCTCATTGGATAGGAACGGAGCTTCGGATGTTGTCATGCTGGATTTCGATATGTTGAATCATAGGATATTGTTAGCGCTCCTAACTTAGGTAGGGTTTACAGCTTCAGCTTCACAACAAATAAAATCTCACACAGGTCAAATTCAGAAAGTTTGTTTAGAGAAAGTGTGTCGGAGACAGCGAGTGTTACTATTGGCGTGCCGCAGGGAAGTAGTCTCGGCCCCCTTCTGTATTCTATTTATACCGTAAATTTTTATAAATGTCTTAAGTACTATGATTATCATATGTATGCTGACGATACGCAGCTTATCTTTAATTTTGATTGTTTTCACCTTCAGGAAGCGAATCTGCTCATAAGCAGAGATCTTAACCAACTTGCTTAGAAAATCTAATAATCACATGCTGAAATTAAATCCAAAAAAGTCAGTTGCTATGCTATTTGGGCGTGAAAGTTATAGGGAACAATTTTTAACAAATTTAAACTTACAAAATGACAACGTAAATATTCAGTTTAAGGATTCTGCTAAAAATTTAGGACTCATAATCGACTATAAATTACGCTTTAAAGATCACATATCAGCTAAGTTAAAAACAAGTTACTCCGTATTAAGAATGCTCCCCATCAATATTATCTAAATGAAAAAAACAAAAAAGTACTATGTGAAGCTGTGGTTTTATCACATCTTAATTTCTGTGATATCGTTTACGATCCCTGTTTGCTTAGTGTAGATAAACGCCGAATGCAAAAACTCCAAAATTCGTGTCTCAGATTTATATTCGGAATTCGCAGACGCCAAAATATCTCTCATAAGTTAAAAGACATTCATTGGTTCAATATGGCTCATCGCAAAGAACTTCATTCTATGGTGTTTTACTATGGAATAATTAAAAGTAGATCGCCGTCTTATCTGTTTAATAAAATTCAATACAGGTTTGATGCTCATAATGTAAATATTTGACACAGGTATCTTGTTAATATTCCCACTCATTACAAAGAAATATTTAAACGCCTATATTCGTACAATGCTGCCTCTTTTTTAAATAAATACAAAATATCTGATATGTCACTTTCCATAAATACTTTTAAAAAATTCATCTGGAAGAAGCTATTTACTTTGTGATTATATCTTTCCATTTTATATACATGTCTTGGATGTTCCTGTTAGATAATTTTATGCGCGTTTTCCTTTTCCTCTCTGTTTCTGTTTCTCTCACTATCACTTGTAATTCCCTCTAACTTCGTCTCTTTTTGTCTCTGGAATTGTATTTATCAGTTTATTTTTCCTTTTTTGTTCAAATTAAGATTCCAACCTTTTACAATTACACATTATTTATAACATGAGTTACTTTGTTAATATTTTATGTTACTTTAAACTGAAATGTGGATTATTAAACCTCTTTATTATTTTTATTAAATATTATTGCATCTAAAGTTTAGTCTCCAAATCTCGAAGGAATTTTGTTACATAAAAACCCTGCGGAAGAAAAACACCTTTTAGGTTCCACGCTTATAAGCTTATTAAAAATTCGAAGACTTTTTCAAGATTACGGCCGCGCCTGCCACAATTTGCCTTTGATTACCTAATTATGTTGACCAACCGGGCGTCCATTTTGCAATTTAACGCTTAAAGGTCCATTTGCCGCCTTCAGAATTTCTGCACCAGAAATATTATCTTCGCCGCTGATTTCTGTGTTATATTGATTAAAAGGTTTTCTAATTCAGATGTAATAAGAAAAATACTTAATGTTTTAAAGTTCCCATCTTGTTCAGAGTTTTAAAATACGAATACGTGAGATATCAGACATTTCAAAATAAGTGATCATGCGTTGCAGAAACTAACTAAAACTGCTTATAATACAGCCTTAATCGTGGATCCTGAGTAGTCTTGTTAGTTCGCGATCAAGTGAAAACTACAAAAAATTGAGGTAAGAAGAGAAGGTTTTTTAATTAGCCTGAATATCTGTTCCTAACGAAATGTCTTTGTAGATCTGATCTGGCACAAGCTGCAATACACTAACGAATTAGAGAGATATGATAATGGTTTAACTACTACAAATGTTATTTTCAGTTTGGTGTCATACTGAAAAATGTGTCCCTTAATTTTTCTTTCCAATCTTTCCATTTCTCTAAAAATATTTTTCGTTTTGTTTTCATTTCTGGTACATAGAAATCATTATTGAAAATTGAACAAAACATAAAAACCTGTTAATATGCTAAATCTTATATTGAACTATAATTACCTGTATATATGGAACTATTCTGCACGTTACGTCTCCAAATTTCCAGGTCTCCGTAATTCTTGTGATTGCAACTACAGGAATCGTTAGAGCGAAGAGAATGTCACTTACAGCCAAATTTAAAACAAACCAGTTGGTAACAGTCTTCATTTCGGGGTATCTGCAAATTAGAAAAATATTATTACTGGAAACATTAATGACTTACAAGTAATACATTACGCATCATCGAAACAAAAATGAATGATTTGTATTTAATATAGATTTAAATTCAGTTATTGGAGGTGTTCAGGAAAAGTTAATGTTTATTCCTTTGGAAATCATTATCATCATAAGCTCCGTCCGACGTACGCCTTCATTGTTGTTTATTTGGCTTCGGATGGTTACACCTATCATTTTCCTCTCAATAGCTCGTTATGCTTTTTGTAATTTATAAATAATATCTTTGTTAATTGCTCATGTTTCTATACCGTATGTCAGTGTTGGAACTACACACTGATTGAACGTTCGTGACTTTACAGTGTTTGAGAGATAATAAAAAGTCTTCCAAATTCATTGGTCTTTTCAGTGACTGGTCTTATAACCGAAGATGGTCTACAGCGCTTAAACCTTTGTCAAAACCTCCTTGTTATTTAGACTGGTAGCTGTCAAGTTTGTTTGTCACTCTTTTTTTTATTATTTTTATAAACATTTACCGACAGCAACCTAACCGATCTCTAGTTACCTAGTTTAGTTTTATCGCCTTTTTTGAAGATTAAAACTACTACTGTCGAGATGTTGTACAGTTACAGGCATTTATTATATAATATTATAAGTATACCTACTATGGTCTCTCCTCAGTAGATAATTTTCAGTGTATTACCATTTTCTTTAGCTTTTCCTTTTGGCATTCTTGACATGATTTATTGGATTTCCCTCCTCGTTGTGTCTGAAGGTTCTTCTGATCCTATGTTTGTTACGTTTATTACAAAATTTGCTTGAGTATAATGAGTATAAAATTCTTCAGTTACTATTTTTATTTCTTTCATTCTAGTACGTGTTGAAATTTACAAGTTTACAAGTTTTGTAATATGGACCCTACTCTGTGCAGTGCTTTTAAACTTTTTCTTTCCTCTAGCTCCTCTCTTTAATTTGCTGGTTTTTGTACAGTATTGCATCGAGTCTAATTTTCTTTCTTATAATCTTATTTATTTCGGTAATTTCTATTTGTTTCATTATATCTTGATTTATTGCCTTAAGTTTTTTAGATAGATCAAGAGTTTGTTGCGAAAGCTTAATTTTTTTCTTTTCCTTATTGCCTGCTATATTTTGCGCTATCCTGTTTCTGGGATTTGCTTTGTAATCTCCTTGTTTAGCACATCAATAGATTTGGTTTATAGTACATCCATCGATGCAGCTTTTAGGTATATATTGTTTGATACCTATTGACCCGTTTGTAATTAGCTTGTGTCGTTATATCTTTGTATCGAAGCATATCTTAGAACTGATCAATCGGTAGTCACTTCCCATTTTAACAGAGTTTACGACACTTGTATAGAGTATGATGTTCTTATTGTTACTTATTCAGAAATCTATTTCATTTTTGCCTTTTTAAACTAGGTATTCATGATAATACAGGTATACGCCCCAAAAATAGAAGAAGAACAGAAGAAATCAACCAAGGTTGAATAACAGCAGGGCCTCAATATGTTCTTTTGATGGGTAGACTCCAAAAGAAAGGACTTGGAACTTTCGGCTCGGGAACAAAAAATGAAAGGAGACAAATTTTACTGAATTATGTTAAAAAGAACGATCTCCTTTGGTAACATATATCTTTAAATTAACAATAAAATTATGAATAGGTAATTTTTGCTGCTTTTTCGCACTTTCAGAAAGATCCATGCTAATGCGACGACAAAGTCACAAAAGGGTTTTAAAAACATATTACAAATCGTGAGAATATAAAGGTTATCCTAATGAAATCAATACGTAAACATATAAATATATATTGAAAAAAGTTAAAAGCCAGAAAATAAACATTTTAAAATTGCATGATATTCGAAATACTTGGCGGCGTTTAATCGAAAATATTTCCTTTGTCCGATAGAGAAATATTAATTTTTCCTGAGACTTTTAATAAAATTATCTGTTGAAGTATAAACTAAAGAACGCTTAAGATTATTTTCAAGAACCTTGATAATAAATAAAATTTTAAGGAAAAAAGCAAAATGTGGTAATTATTGCTAAGTAGGTAAAAAAAAGTGTGTGTTGGTGAACCATCAATATACGCTGTATTGGGACAGACCTATTATAACCGACAGACGCATACAGAACGATCGTCCTGATATTGTTTTAATAGATAGAAACAAAAAGACCGGGCTTATCATAGACATAACCATCCCACTAACGCAAAATATCACAAAGACAGAGAACAAGGAGTCGACCTTAAATACCAAGATCTTGATATAGAAATGAAAAGAACATGGAAGTTCTATAAAGTGGATATATTACCAATAGTGATGTCAGTTGAGGAATAAATATAAAGAAATATTAAAAACAATAATAATAATAATAATAATAATAATAAATCAAAGTAGAAATGAAGTCACATCTAAACAAATGGTCAGGCTCCGATCCTACAACAAGAGATCCTATTCCTCGTGTAATCTTCAAACAAGACACACATAAAATCCTAAAGATGATGGTCTTTAGGATTTAACACATAATTCCCGAGTACATAACGAATAACATGATAACACACAACAATCAGAAACTGCTGCCACGACACAGAAACACCAACAACATAAAACAAAAATTCAAATGGCAGATAAGGATCGAAAACAAAATTAACAAAATTAGAAAAGAATTGGGACATCTTACTCAGTCCATGAACGGCAACAGGTCAAAACGTATCACACAAAAGTTAGAGAAAATCAAATCAGCATCTCCAGATCACACGCTTACAGAAATCCTTGTCACTCTGAAGTAAAAAGTATCCGCGTATGCCGCAAGACTCCGAAGATACAAGGAATCAAACGAAAGAAAGGACGCTAACAACCTGTTTCGAAGAAGCGAAAAACAGTTTTACCAAATCAAAAAATCATGAGCAATGAGGAGGCACGAGTAATAGAACCACCGACCTTTGCAATGACAACACAAGAAGTTGCAGAAACAATCAAGTACACGCATAACTGGATATGTCCTGGAATAGATAACATTCATAACTTCTGGTGCAAACAGTTTATCTCCACACATGAAGCTCTCACTCGCCAAATTAATGAAATTATTTTAAAACCTAGCACATTCCCCAGTTTGCTCACCCAAGGAATAACATACCTTAAACCCAAAAAATCAAACAATAAGGACCCGTCAAATTACCGACCTATTACGTGCCTTCCAACCCTATATAAGATCATCACAGCCACAATTAGCAGGAGAATAGAACAAATCTAGCACACAAAAACATTCTAACGGAAGCGCAAAAAGGGTGCAGGAAAATTATATATTATATATTAAACGAATTATAGACAGCGTCATCATGGAACAAACCAGGAAAAATTATATAAACCTTTATACTGGTTACATAGATTATAAAAAAGCCTTTGATTCGATACTCCACAGTTGACTAACCAGAGTGCTAGAATTATATAAATTCAATAAAAACATCAGGCAATTTCTTACGCAAATCATGAATACGTGGAAAACTAAAATCAACCTGAGAACACAAAAAGAGCACATCGAAACAGAAGAGATCTACATCAGACGAGGTATATTCCAGAGAGATTCACTCAGCGCCTTGTGGTTCTGCCTCTGTCTCAATCCACTCTCAAACACACTGAATAATACAAACTTCGGATTCCAAATTAAACACCAAAAAATAACTTACACAAAATAAACCATCTCTTGTACATGGATGACATAAAATTATATGCAGGCACAAAGGCACAGCTAAAGGAACTCATTAAAATCACAACAACGTTTACCCTGGACATCAACATGGAATTTGGTATAAGTAAATGCAAGCTACTTCATATCAACAAGGGACAGTGGAAAAACCACCCTACGAGGGAAACGATCAACAATGAAGCTATAGAAAACATGCTCAAAGAAGAAACATACAGATACCTAGGCTTCCATCAAAGCACCAAAACCTAACCTAACCACACTCATATCAAATCAGAGCTCAAGACGGAATGTAAAACCAGACTCACAAAGCTGCTAAAAACAAAACTGAATTCCAGAAATCTAACATAATAATAAAATAAATAAATCATAAATAACCAATCTGGAAAATGGCTTTCACACATAAATCTGAAAGGTGAAACAGAACCGCTCGTAACTGCCTGTCAGGAACAGGCTATAGTGACAAACTACATGGCATCTAAAATTATGAAAACAGACAGAGACTCAAAATGTCGACTCGGTCGGGCATATGCCGAAACGATCCATCAAGTAGTTTCAGGCTGCCCGATCCTTGCAAAAAAAAGAATATTTTAAGCGACATAACGCAGTAGCAGCACGACTGCATTGGAATATTTGCAAGGCTTACAAAATAAAGGTTCAGAAAAACACCTTAAATATAAAGATCTACAAATTGAGATTCAAAAAATGTGGACCATGAGGGCAAAAGTTATACCTAGGGTCATCAGAGCCACAGGACTAATGTCGACAGCAACTTGTGAGGCCCTAAAAGAAGTGCCGGGAGAGCACAACCTCCTCGCAATGCAGAAACCAGTTGTGTTGGGCACGGCCCATATAGTGCGCAAAGTGTATAATAAGAGAAAAACATCAGGTGCATGGTTTGCACCCGGTGTTTCTTAAAATGCTACCATAACAAAGCATGTTATGTGTGGCAAGACTAATATCTCACAAGATCTGTACGGCAAATGAGGAAATTCGGTTAAATTAAGCCCACATTGTTCGAATTTTATAACATCAGTAATTTACTGAAAAAAGAAAATGTCAGATCTATACATCACCCTAGATGTACGGTATGCACTCTGTATTTCTACTAATAGAAATTCAAATCATAAAAAATCTTGTGATAAAAAGTAATAATAATAATAATAATAATTATAATTTACAAAGTCAGAAATTTCTTCCACAACAACCAAACTAACCTCCACAAGGCAATAAGATCGCTTATTTAATTGAAATGGCTGTCCCCAACGATGAGAACTTCCAAGCGAAACACAATGAGAAGATCGCCAAATACACCGACTTGAAAATGAAAATAAAAAGGCTGTGGAAAAAGGAAAGAGTCTTCATTATTCCTCTCGTCATATCAGTAACAGACCTCACCCCAACAACAATTCCACCGCATTTGGCTCAATTAGGCCTTAATACAGACATTCAAACATCCAGAAATTGATCATTTTGAAAACATGTACCATCGTTAGATCATTTCCTAATTCACAATAGTTGTTTTTGTTTTTTTTTCCTTTTATTTGTTTTTTTTTTGTACTGACTTATATACTGTATTATGGTATAATCCCGTCAGCATAAAATACAACCACAGGAATACTGTGAGACAACAAGGTCAAAATAATAATAATGAAAACAGCAGTATTGGAACATTGTAGCACAGATCCACCAAGTAGACCACCTTTGCTCAGGCTCAAAGCTTCTCAAAAACTTGCAATACTACTTAATGAACAACCAAATAGTACCTGGCATTGTTCAAGAAGTTGTCTCCTATACTAACTATACAATTTCTCGACCTATCTCAAACGAGCCACGCAGCAGACGCACACAGTCACATCCAATCACGACTAAAAAAGATGAACACTTGGTCTGAAAAAAATACTCCACGGAAGACACTGATATTACATAAAGCAAGATCACATACATAAAGACCTTTCATATACTTGGTTACAAGAGGGGCAGCTGTTCCCGAAACAGAAGGCTTCCTGCTTGCCATCCAGAACACAGTCATAGGAACCAGAAACTACCAAAAGCACATCGTCAAGGATACAACCATTGAAGACGACAGGTGCAGGAGATGTCACCAGCAGAGAGAAACGATCGATCACATAACGAGTGGATGTAGAATAATGGCCGGAACTGAATACACCGCGAGACAGAACTCAGCAGCCAAGGACTTGTATTAAACATTAGCCGCAACATATAAACTAACGGAGAACACAGACCCTTACTACCATTACACACCAACATCCATACTTGAAAACGAAGACTACAAGTTCTACTGAGAATTGACATCCACACAGATAAAACAATCCCCGTAAACAGACTCCGATATCATCTTTTAACCCAAAAAAGAAAAGATCGCTTATTTAATTGAAATGGCTGTCCCCAACGATGAGAACTTCCAAGCGAAACACAATGAGAAGATCGCCAAATACACCGACTTGAAAATGAAAATAAAAAGGCTGTGGAAAAAGGAAAGAGTCTTCATTATTCCTCTCGTCATATCAGTAACAGACCTCACCCCAACAACAATTCCACCGCATTTGGCTCAATTAGGCCTTAATACAGACATTCACGGGAACATCCAGAAATTGATCATTTTGAAAACATGTACCATCGTTAGATCATTTCCTAATTCACAATAGTTGTTTTTGTTTTTTTTTCCTTTTATTTGTTTTTTTTTTGTACTGACTTATATACTGTATTATGGTATAATCCCGTCAGCATAAAATACAACCACAGGAATACTGTGAGACAACAAGGTCAAAATAATAATAATGAAAACAGCAGTATTGGAACATTGTAGCACAGATCCATCAAGTAGACCACCTTTGCTCAGGCTCAAAGCTTCTCAAAAACTTGCAATACTACTTAATGAACAACCAAATAGTACCTGGCATTGTTCAAGAAGTTGTCTCCTTAGAATATCTGCACATGAACATCTATTTTGCAGCACTCTCATTTACTAAATCAATGGGACTTAAATTGCCAACGAGAAAAGGAGAAATAGGCTCAATGGTAGGGCAACGAACGCCAGCCTGGGAAAGGAGATTGCAAAATAAAATTGACCATCTTAGAAAGGATATTGGAAGATTGACTGAGTATGTAAATGGGCTAAGAACGACAAACCTAGAAAGATTAGTGGAATCGATCATCCAACGTACTAGAGTAAATTCCCTCCAAGATCAAGAGAATATTACAGCTAATCAGTGCCTCGATACAGGTCGTCTGGGGAGGTATAAAGTAAGCAATGAGAGAAAACATGATAACGCTTTATTTGCAATGTCAGAAAAGGGATTTTATAGATCCCTCAATAAAAAATACTGGAGGGAATAATACAGAATGTCCTTGTAAGGAAGTGGTGAGCATTTTTGGAAGGAGCAATTTTCTACCTCCATAACACCTAATTAAGAGTGTTCTTAAAACGGTACACAACTGGAAAACACCAGGCCCTGATGGAATACATAATTACTGGTAAAGAAACTCAGGGCCACACACAAAAAATTAGCATTTTTCCTTAATAATCTAATGCAGGAACCCTAAAATATCCATGTCGCATTGCTTTCATACTCTGACCGTTTTGCTTCTCAAATCCATCCTCCTGAATCTTACACTTCTTTATACTGATAGTTCTGACCGACAAAAGACCGAGGCAACACGCTCGATCCTTCTAAATATCGCCCAATTACTTGCCTTTCAACGCTTCATAAGCGGATAACATCCTGTATAACTTTAAGGACACATTGTGAACACAACAAAATAATATCTATACGGCAAAAGGGTTGTGCTAAAGACTTTATGGGTTGTAAAGAACAATTGATAATTGATTCGATCATCTGTAATTAAGCTTACGCTGAGCGGAGAAATTTCTTTATGGCTTATATTGATTATGAAAAAGCGTTCGACTCTATACCTCATGACTAGCTCATCAGAGTACTAAAAATTTACAATATTGTACAATTGATACCAATATTTACATCAAAACTAATCCTCTACCAATAAAAAGACGTATTTTTCAAGGTGATTCACTGAGTCCGCTATGGTTTTGTATTCCAATGAACCCTCTGTGTAACCTTTTAAATTCTACTGGTTCTGGGTTTAGTATTAAAAAGAACAACAGAGAAAAAATGAAGTTAAACCATCTTTTATGTATGGGCGATTTAAAACTAATGGCAGCTACCAAGAACGAGCTGAAAGATACAGAACTATCAGTATAAAGAAGTGTAAGATTCAGGAGGATGGATTTGAGAAGCAAAACGGTCATAGAATGAAAGCAATGCGACATGGAGATAGAGTGGCTATACCGAATACTCATAATTTACGTCAGAAGTATGTAAAAAAGTGGGGAATGAAGAGCGTCCGAACACTGCCTTTCATTATGTCAACAACAAGAGTTATCCCAAAAAACAGGCCATGCAAGTTCGCAAGTTTATGGTTAACTTAAAAACCAATAAACCAAAATGGATCTAGTAACTCGGAAAGGGCCCTTTCAGAGATCAATCTTTTTGATATGTAAATATCTGGAATGTGAATGTTCCCCTCTGTTTAGAGTATGCAGGCTTTTCGGCATTTAAAATAATAATAATAATAATAATGAAAATAATAATAATAATAATAATGGTCATTACAGTAACAATACTCAAGGTAATAATAATAGTGATACTAACAATACAGAGTATACTATCAAGCTATGACAGTTCAACTAACTAATGTATTTATAAAGAGAATTAAACATCTATTAGCAGTAAAAATTTAAGCAAGCTCATTAATACATTGGCATGTTGCGTATTACGTTATTGTTTTGATATTTTAGGACGAACTAAGGCTGATGTGGACAATCTTCAGCAGAAGATGAGGACAAGAAAAGCAACCCGTAAGCAGACCAGTAAAAGGGGTAAAAAAAAACAAAATGTGAAATGTTCAGTAAGAGGAACTGTTACCCACCTTAAGATTATATCACACGTGAAAGAAGTGCCTTATTTTGGAATCCGTGAGAGTTTTTATCATGCTGCTGCCATTACACAAAAAGAAACACAAAAGTATGAAAAATTAACTAAATGAATTTCTAAAACTAAGTATAGGATACATCTGGCAAAAGTTGAATATTTATAATTATTGTCTCGAGGGTAAGGGTAAAATTTTTGTGTCCATTTTTGGCGCAACCTTTTTACTCGAAAGTTGCACAATAATTGGTGACTACATAATAAGCTGCATATAGTTTGGTAATTTAATTTATATACATGCATTTTTTTGTCGAAATCGACTTGTATACAAAATATTATAAGGCTTTTTTGTGTACTTTTCCTTGCCCTAAATGTATATATATATATATATATATATATATATATATATATATATATATATATATATATATTCCACTATTTAAATTTGATATTTCAATAAGATTGACAGCTCTCAAAGTATTTTTTAAAGATAAATTATGACACTAAAAGTTACATGGAACGGTGTAACCCGTACTTAGAAATTTTAAGCAGTTCAAAAGTTGCAGGGAGAAAAAAAAACATTTTTTTGACACCTGTCATTTTTTTAATAACTTACGCCACTAAAACTTACATGGAACTGTGAAAACCGTATTTAAAAAATTGAGTAGTTTAGTGTTTATATATATATATATATATATATATATATATATATATATATATGTATATATAAATGTTGATTTTTAGTCCTTCACGGATGGAGAAATACAATGTGTTTTCATTCCGGGTGTTGTACATCCGTCCACTACTGTCAGAACGACAGTACGTCAGCAGAGACCAGCACAGCGAGCCATTCTCACAGGTATCAGTACTTTTGATTGTATAAATAGTTCAAACGAAACACAGAGAATTATTAAAAATCTTTATCAAAATACAAGAGTTCTAACTACACTACACCACAACTTGTTACGTTCTGAACTGGAACCAAACCAACCAAACTAAAGTAACTTATCCTAACAGAGGCTGTCATAAGATGCCACTACTCTTCAAGCACCTAAGGTAGGTTTTAGAGTAGCCTACAAAATGGAGAACGGTTTGAAAAATCTCCTTGGAAACCCTAAAGACAAAGTCGACTTGAAGGAGAGGAGTGGCATCTATGAAATTAGCTCTAATGACTGCGATCTAAAATATGTTGGGCAAAATAAACGAAGAACAGAAAAGTCAAGCATTGCCCTATATGCTTTGGAAAACAATCACCAAATAGGAATAAATAATCTTAGTTACTTAAAAATGTATCTAATAATAGATTATTGGATGCATTGGAGAGTATAGAAATAGTTAAATGAAGTAAGAAAGCACTAAATAAAGACAGAGAGCCTATTCTCTATAGTCCCCTCTATTGCTTACTTGACTACTTTACCGAGACGGTAACTCAAGTGAATATTTTTATAGGTAAAGAATCGTCTCGATTTTTATTTTAATTTATTTTATTAATAACTGTTCAATTATTCATTATTTTTCCTTATCCATTTTATTTTATGTGATTTTGTTTGTCTTGATGTCTAATAGGACCAATTTAATTTTTACACATAATGATTTTTATTTTCAAGCAAAGCTTTTTGAAATAGATTTATATCTCTTTGCACTTAATGTTGCTATTTTAAAATGGCTCCCGAAACAAGCTCTAGAAGCTCTATAAGCTTTCGGAAATTCGGTTACAAGTTTTAAATGCCAAGATTCATGCTAGTATTCAAAAATTCCCAAATTTAAAAACAAGATAAAAACAGAAGCCCAAACAAACCTTATTAAAACAATGGGTTTAAACACCTTGTTAAATGGAAAGAACATAGTTTAGGGCAGCTTACAAGAGCTAGCAATCCTACGTCACTCTTAGAGGTTCAGTCTAGAATTCCAAGGAAGCTTGAACTCTCTTATTTTATCCAACCAAAACTCCTTAAAAATCACACCCTTAAAGTATAAGCCATCACCTTAACCAGCTAAACACTTAACTTGTAGCCGCATTGGTCACACCGCAAATCAATGCAGACAACAATTTTCGAACCGACCTAATTTTTCTTTACACTTTACAAAACTTTACACTTTACTAAAATTTCAAAAAACCCAACTTGCCATTTCAAAATACCACAAATGCATCAAATTTGTCGTAAATAATGTATCATTTTATCAAAATCAAAATAGACACGGTACGATATGCAGCATTTCAGAAAAATAAATCCACAATACTCAAATCAACAAAGAACGCGTCATGTAAATAATCCCTAACATGCATACGAAAATGCGTACTTTAATAATACCAATTACCGTGTTAAATATCCTGAAAAACAATTGTTACCATGAGGAACTTTCCTCTATTTTTTTCGCTGACATGGATCAGGAAAATCAGCAGGATTCTCTTACAGTGCTTTTTATTTACCACACCTGGATACACTCAAGATATGAGATATATTCAAATCCAGACATAAGCCTCGAATTTAATAAATTTAAACTGTTTATCGAGCAGGAACTTCGATTTTTAAAGACAAAACTGTCCACAATTTTCTTAAATACTGTTCTAATGTGATAATTTAGAAAATTAGGTGGTAGTTTTAGCTCTAATTGACTTTTCTAAAGCGTTTAACACCATAAGTCATAGCTTGCTTTCTCTGATATTGGAATTTATTGGGGTAGATGTCCACAGCATGAGAGTGTTAAATAGCTTTTTGGATGGTACAGCCCAATCTGTTCGATTTACCTAAATTTTGTATACTAAATCAATTCTCCTATCCTTCATAGCAGCAAGACATTGGACAAATACAGCCTGCGGCGCTTTTTCTTTTTTATGGACAGACATCACATTTGCGCCATCGTAACATTGCCCTATTAATTTATGTTTATAGTCAAATTGGTCCAAAATTTGATCCAATAGAGAATATAAATTCTCCGACGTTCTATCGGAGCTGACATTATAAAATCCTAAGAATCTCTCGACTACTCAAACTTCAGAATTAACGTATCTTAACATTATGGAGCACTAGGAGGTTGGCATAATATCAGTGGTGTCATCCACGTGCACAGAAAAAAACTGTGAGTTCATTATTTCATTTTTTAGATGATCATTTAAATAATCAGAAATGCATTTAATTATTTCGTTTTGAATAGTTTTCGAGTCACCAGTAAAAATATTTTTAATTTTTTCGTGATGATCTTTTAATTCTTGGGAACTTCTCGATATTAATAAACCTAAAAGCTTTTTAAAGTTTTCCCTATTTATTGACTCGCCGCTGTCATCATGGCCGCGATAGAATAACTCTGGTTTTGTAAAGTACAAAGCTGCGTCAATTACCAAGCACTTAAATAGCCTATTTAATCGGACGTTTTCGTTAAAATGTATTTTATATAGTTTAGCATTTTCTTCTAAAGTGTCAGCTATAGTGCTTTGATTTTTTACAAATGTTTTTAGCATTAATTCGCAATCCGCCGAGTCTTCATGTTTATGTAAAGACCTTCATATGTTTAACATACCTGCAAATCCTTCCTTATTCCACACTGAATATTTATCGGAAACTAGTAAACAAGGCCAGCAAAACAATTTTTTTTTTAATATTTGACTACTACGTAACAATTTTTACGCCGAAAACTAGGATGACGATTAAAACGCTGATCTTGTTCCTTCTATCGATTAAATGGAGTTTCCAACAAAATGCAAACCACATCCGTGATCGGATTCATCAATAATGTAAATTAATAAACCCGACACCAAACAAAGTTGTAACAACACCATAAATAAATATAAGAAAAAACAGTCAAGCAAACTGCAAAGAAACTAACCGGTTGCAGCGAAATCCGCGAAAATAAAAATATACAACCACCACAAACTCAACGACACGTGGGTTTAGTGTACTGCGTTAGCAATTCACCGAGAGCGTTGTATGGCGGTGGTTAACATTATTCTTCTATGCGCTCGACGTCATCGAGTACGCGTTGTCATGGCAACATAGTAGGAAAATCGTGAACTAAACATCACCTCTAGCAAAGTCGAAGCGGTTTGCGCCACTGTTAGAATTGTTATAATAAAGTTCGATTGAAAGTATTAAAAAGACATGCCGCCAACGGTCAAGTTAAATACTTATTCGAGATGTACAGTTTATTTTTTGCCAATTAGGTGAATAAATGAATGCAAAAACTTAAATTTTAAGAGATATATAACAAATACAATTACAAGTTTGCTTGTTTATTTTTCCTGGTGAAGTAGCACTCCACCTACTTCACCTAAATAGCCGCCACTGTTGTTAACATCGGATAAATAATAACCATATGTGATATTTTGATATTTAAATATTTAGGAAACTGTTGATATTTTGATTTGTAAAAGCACAATAAACATTTTATTTTAAATCATGAATCCGCTACAATAATTTCGTAATTATGTACATAACAGCATTTACAAAACATTAACAAACATTACTACATAATTTAAAAAATAAATGTGTAAAGCGGCGACATTCTGAAAACAGTCCCAATTTTCTGTGTAAATGTAGAATTAATAATTACATTCCCGATTTCTCAACTTCTAAAGAGTAAATAAGCCTTTACTGAAAGAAAAACTAAAATTTCATAGATTTGATAAAGCTAAATAATTAAATATTTTTATGATTTTAATCATATTTATAACTATGTACGTAATAGTTATAAGTTAAATTTTGAAAAATCAAAAACAAATTCACACAAACAAATTCTATAAACTTTTACAAAATAATTTAATTAAGGAATTGAATTACATTTGAATTAATTAAATAATAATTTAATAAATAAAACTGTATTTAATTTGTCAAATAGAGAATTTTCGGAGTATTAAAAACTTTTTCTTTCTAAAGGTTTTAACTTCAGATTTACCCAAAAACAGCTCTTAAAACAGATCAGTAATTTTAGCAGTTAAAGAAAGGACTTACAATCTACCAGATTATAAAATTTAGAAAAACCAAATAAAATTAGATAGAATCTCACCCCATAGAACAAAATACATTAAAACACTTAAATCAAATAAATCAAGTTCTTGCTGATAAAAACCGTTTTAATTGATTGCATTAACAATAACACTTATAAACAAAAGCACTTACTAAAAAATAAATAAAGACTCAAAAAAATGCATAGCACAGACAAATATGCTCAATGCTTTAGAAACAAAAATACTAGTTTTTAGATACTGAACGATTTAAACGTCATGGCGAAGCAAAAATTTACAAATCAAACATATCATTAAGACCAGTAGTAGACCACTTGTTTAGTGAAGATATATTGGTGTGATTTTTTGTATCTATGAACACGCTAATCAATATTTTATTTATTTTTAACATCAATAAACCGATAAATAATTTGACTATTAGAAAAGAAATAGACCAACAACTTCCATCTTTAGACATTTTTGAAAGTATACAGAAACAGATATTTAAATTTCAACCCAAATCATAAAATCATGGTCAAATAAGATGTAAAAATCTATATACTAGAGCAAAGAAAATTTATAAAGTCAACATTTTGTACGTAAAAAATATTTTATAATCAATATTTTGTTTTTCAGAATAATGATTTCATTGAACAATACTTTTATGAATATGAGAATCCGAAAGTCAAACATAATCAAGACAGACCTGTTGCGAGTTCTTTTTATATAGTTGTTTAAGATCTTGTTTAGTTAAATCCGTGATTTTAAGATCACGTTCTATAAAATTCTAAATATTTGAAGATATTCACCAAGCTCTCTAATTAAAATGTAAATATCTAGAAAACATTTTCAGATAGGTATATAAACAGTATACTTTTTCGAAATGACGATAGTTTAGAGAAAAAATTGCTCCACAAATAAATAGGGCATTTAATTTAAAAATTCAAAGTTATTGTAAAAAGAGAATCTAACAAATACATACTACGTTTGAGCTGGTCTGTATGAAAAAAATTGCAATATCCCATTTATTTTGTAGTGCTGTATCTTAACAAAGGTTTTGTTTCGGAAAATTATGTGTCTAAGGATAGGATGTGTTTAAAAAAATAGAACTGAATAAGAAATTTAATTTATTCTGCCTCGATAGTTAATTTAAACCTATAAAGTCACGCAAAATTTAAGAAAATTGTATTAAAATAAAGGGACTTATGCGATGAATATCTCATAACAGAAGTAGAAACGAAATACATCCATCACGAATGAACCAGAAATTTGGCATATTTGTTTTAACACTAACTTTTACGTAATCAAGTATGATTATCTAGATTGCGTGTATGATCCTATTTTTAAATTTGATAATTATTATAACCTGTTTTAGAATGCACATGTTTTTATTAATTTTTAGCAAATTATTTAAGATAAATGAATTATATAATCATGATGTTATTTTTCCATAAATAAAATTTAACGTAAGTAAAAACCAGATTATTAGCGTTTCTTTTAATTTAATGTTATATTAGATTTAAATTTTTATGAAAACAATATGTACAAATTCACACAATTTGATAGTTTATGACACGTCGTATTTAATTCTTTGTTTGCCCATCTAAGCTAACGAATATTTTAATATATGCCAGTATAACAGTTGAACTTCTTAATTTCAAAAATAGAACCGCAAAGTTACTATTACATTTTTAGCTTCTTTTTAGTAATTATTCTCTTAATGTATTATTATATTGGTTTGTTTCGTTACTGAATTAAACACACTGACTTCTTCAAATAAATCTAATAGTCTTTATACATATAAGGCTACAGCAATCCAAGAATATGCTTTGTGTTATTTAGAACAACCTGGTTTTTCGCATCAGATGCAGTACATACAAAATGTGCTATAGGTCAAGGCATTTTCCTCAAAAATGAAAAAATCAGAGTAGTTTAAAAACAGAATGGCAACAAACCATGGCACTACAGGTATGTTGCAATTGAAAAAAGATATTGTAACGGATAATCTTTATAGGGCAAATAGAAGTTCTGTATCTGAGTGTTAAAAAATGGAATAACTTTTTTCAAAAAGCATACCTAGCACTATACTTTATTGCTTATTTTTTAATTACTTTGACTTCTCCCTTTACAGAAACATTATTTGATCTATAGCACATTATTAGAATTACATACAGGGTGTTCCAATTCCAAGTGCTTTTTTCTCGGATAACGGGAATATAAAAAAACGGTAAGAAGCGGTTATTTTTATGGCGCAAAATGTAATAATTTTCTGCTAAAATAAAATCGACTCCACCATCACAAGAAGCATCAACATTGCGACGCCAAGAAAAAACAAAACAATTGCAAGAACTTTAAAAGTATCAGATTTTAAAAATACGTCTAATTCTAAGATATTTTTGTTAAATACATCAACTTGTTTGCTATACTGGTAACTTAGATATACAGAGTGTTTCACTTAAATTCCATTCGATTAAAAAAGATTTCTCGCAAGTTAACGGGGATCTCAAAATTTTGTAAAAAGTTGTGTTTAACTGAGTAAATTTAAATTATTAATAGCTAAGACAAAATCCACGCATTCACCCAATATAAGCGTCACGACACGCAAGGAGCAAATAAAGCTATTCTGGAAACTTTAAAAGCTTATTTTTTAAATCTACATTGTTTATAAGATTGTTTTTTATTTATGCCAAACTAATTGTTATAGTAGTTTCTAAGATAGTGCTTCTTTAAATAGTATAATAATTTTTCTTCTATGACTTATTTTGAATAGTTTTGTTTTTTTAATAACAATTTTTCTGTACTTCCGAACTTTGATGTTGAATCATATTTTAATACAAACCATAAAAGTCTAAAATTTTTTGTTATTTAGGAGAATATGCCCAAAGGTAACAGAAAAAATATTAACGTTATATCAAAAGAAAAGCTATATCTCAGAAAACAATATAGCATTTAGTTTGATGCAAATAACCAAAGTCTTAGGAATATATGCATATTTAAACTTAGGCTTTCAAAGTTTCTACAATTTATTTTGTTTTTTCTTGGCGTCGAAATCTGAAAATTTTCATATACTAATGACGAAATCGGGTTTGTTTTAGCTCGCAAAAATTATAATCTATTCCATTAAAAAATTTACTTCTTACCAAATTTCCCTATTCCCGTTAATTTGCGAGGAATAGACGTTTGAAATTTAAGTGAAACATCCTGTATACCTTATTAACCAATGCCGACGCCTATAGTCGTGACGGCGTCGTTTTTATTTTGGACCCAAATAATTACATTTTACCCCAATAAATAAACTTTTTTCCCAAATTTTGATATCAGTACAGTCAACTAGTTGAAAGGCAAGTACAACTAGCGCCAAAATTAATACAAAAAAACAATACTAGAGTCACCAATGATGGTAAATAGAGTATTAAGTTCGGCGAAGATTTCGGATGTTATGAACTTTTTTATGATGTACTTCGAGAAATAAGCTCTTGAGAAAGCAAGTTAAAAGCCCAAGTTATGGATTCGTTATGATAACATTTATTATATGACAACAGCAAAGTTCGAAAATTTTCTGACTCACTAATCTAAAGTTAGAGGAAAACAACCGACTTCTACTTTTAGATGTTCTGGTCATAAAATTGCATAACGGATATTTTGAAAACACCGCGTATAGAACACTAACACACACCGACAGATATTTAAATGCAAGATCACATCATCACCCAGCAAAAATATAAGCTGTCGCCAATATTCTAATATCCAGATCTATGCGATTAACTGAAGCACAGACGGTACAAAATGAACTTAACATAATAGCAGGTGCTTTAAAAAACATGGCTACATCAATCCCGAACAACGAGTACCAAAAACTATGAACCGGAAAGGCAACAAGTTGTCTTACCATATGTAAAAGGCACAACAGACAGAATCGGAAGAATTCTTAGAAAACACAACATAAAAATAATACACAAGCCACAAATAACCTTAGGTAAACTACTTGGAAACCCAAAAGATAAAATCAAATTGGAAAACCACGGAGTATACAGCTTCCCGTGCCAGGACTATGAAAAGTTGTACGTGGGGCAAACTCACAGGCAAATATCAGCAAGAGTAGAAGAGCATAAACTCAGTGTCAGAAACAAACAACCTCGGCCCTATTCCTACATAATCAGGAAACCGGCCACAAAATAAATTTCGAGGTGTATACGGAGATTGCCAATTAGAGCATTATACGAATCATTAGAACTAACAGTATGAAAGGCAATAATCCAAAAAATATAGCGAAATTAGCGGAATAAGAATAGCAGCATACTCTGCGTACTCCTAATCGGTGTTTGAGACCGCATTGTACTTATTTACAAGCTATGAGATGCCCAAATGAACGAAGTTTAAACTGTCAAATGTCGTCGGTGACAGTGGCATCATCATCCTCCATTTTATACTCGTCGCGTGTTTCCCCAACACCGTATCTACTAAAAAGCCTGGAAACGGCCATTGACAGCTTGCTATGATTCATCACTAGTAGTAAATTTTTGTAGCTAATGCTATCTGTAAATTCGTTTACTGCGTGTTTTTTGAATTCGTTTTTACCAATAAATTAGAACATTTGTAGTCTTTAACTATTTCTGTACATATTTGTGTTAGTGCTATTAGTTTTAAGACTCGTGATATAAAACTTTCGTCAAAATAAAAGTTTGTCGTAGTGAGGTTAACACTTGAATTCTAATAAAAAGTGGATCTGCAAAGAAATATGTAAATTTAGAACAATGCCCTTTATTTGTTGTGTACCTAATTGCAATGGAAACTATCCGAAAGGACCTAAGGTTCATTTTTTGGGTTTCCAAAGGACGAAGAAAGTCGAAAGAAGTGGCTGCATGCAAAAAAAAGAGAAGGTTTTACTCCAACTGCCAACAAAAGCATTCACATAACTGTTTGCTTTACTGCCCTTACCTCTTAAGTATCCCAACCATTTATATTAAATTTATGTAGCCCCAGTTATTATTTAATTTTAGTGGAAAGCACAGGTCCTAAAAGTAATGAAAAGTCTCATGAAAAAATATGTATTTCAACTTAACTATATCAGCCTCATACATATTTCGCGAGTTTTCTTGTGAAAGGTAATTGTAAAAGGTTTGATGTTTAACTTGATTATATATACGTTTATACATCTGCATTCCCATTGAGACAAATTCCACTTCCACAATCTGAGCTTTAACGATCAGATCATCTCATTTTAAACCCCATTTATTTCAAAATGAATAAAAATTGTATCTAATCAATTCACTTTTTACGAGTTGGGCTGTGTATGACCTAGGTGAAACCTTGGCAGTGAAACTCTACCAAATTTAATACATAGTACATCAACAAAATTTTCAATTTTTGCTAGCAACAATAGAATCAATAGACTAATATAATATTGTCTCTTTTCCTTAATTTAAGTTGTACATATGTGTGTATGTATATATGTTTGTATCTGTTAATTAGTCTGTGAATAAAACTGTGATAAAAATGTAGATATTATTTCATTTTGTAAAATATATTTGGTTTGGTTTGTCATAATAAATAATAGAATATTATTTCAGATTAAAAAAATCTTTCCTCTAACAGGAAAGAAAAAAAAATTTACAAAAACTAGAAAATTCATTTGTTTGGTTGTTTCTTTTCAACTAATTTTACAGAGGCAGGTTTTCTTGCGTTATGTTTTTCTACAAACTGAAATTGAAGTAAATTTGTTAGACAAAATTTTTTGTCATGCAGCTTCATACCAAACTAACAAAAAAGCACTGTTTACACTAGAAAGTGATTTATTTCACACGTGTGCTAAAAAAAAATTTCAACACTATAGTACCTATTGGAAAGATGGTAAGTAAAAAAAAAGCTAAAGCCTACTTTTAATCTATTTCAAATCAGTTACTCAGTTTTTCAATACTAGTGTTGGGAAGTAAATAGTCTTACTGAAGATTCTTTGTGGCTGAAAGAAAAATTGTTTTTCATTTTTCCTATGACCTACCTCGTTTGAAAAATTTCATTAAGTGGTACTTTAGACTTCTATAGAGAGTTATTCTGTATAACTAAATTTTCCCAATGCTGATTTATAAAATTACTTTTTATTGCCTATATTATATTTAAATAACTGACTAAAAGTACTTTTTTATAATTAAAGATAAGATAAAGGTTTATTTAAACATTTTATTACATATAATTTGTTGTAGGGACTATGACAAAAAAATATATACAGTTTTTTGTTTCCACTTAGAAATGATATGTATCTACTTAAATAAAATATATATATATATATATATATATATATATATATATATATATTTGTATATTTTTCTCCTCTAGGCCATCAGTACTCCCTCCAATAAATCCGCGCTTATCAAGCCATAATCTTGTGGGAGTAACTGCAGCATTTTGGTTCTTTTCAAATATTCCCATTAGTTTTTTGTTCTTGCTCCCATTTTATGGTCTTTATGCCGGCTAAAGTGTTTCTCACTGAAAAGAATAAAAAAAGATAGAGGCAGCAGATATATATTCATTAGTCTGCAAATGTCAGATCGGAAATAGTCATATTCAGATATTGTCATAAGAAGTAATTAATAATTGGCCTATTTTGGTCAAAAAAATATTCATACATTTTTATACAATAAAACCAGTTTAAATTTTTATAAACACTTAAGTAAATCATCCTTGTAATATTTTTCAGTTAATAAAGCATACAATTCTCAGTTCGACTGCTTAAATGGTTTATTGCGATCCAGCTTTTACTAGTAAGTTTACAAAAATGTCGTTCCATATGACCTAGCTTAAATTAACTGCAAGAGCGTACGCAGGTGGTTCAGCGATTAGAGGACATTTTCCAAAATACAGGGAGGGGGAGAGCAATGTATTTAAATGGCGTGTATAATTGATGATTACCACAACCACCTATAAAACATATCCAACTCCCAAGAAGCTAAAAATTATTACGCTGGGATTTTCAGTGGTCAAAAAAAAAGCATTTTGATTTGAGAGGGCTGCAAAATATACAAAATTAATCTGTTTCATGATGTTTGTGGTAAATAACTTTTAACATATAACACAATACACTTTTTAGAGCTCAATAAAACTTACCAATTAATATACCCACTGAATGAATAATTATTAAAAATAAAATATATATTACCTGTGAGTTATTTATATAATGAAGGTGGGGTGGAATGGGTTTTTTCTTCCGGGTACCATTTTCTACCAAACATGATGACACAACAATTGACCTCTTAGAGCATTTGCACATAGATTCTTCAATGTCATTCATCAAGTTTAATCTGCAAGTAACAAATTCAAAAATATATTATTGACAAAGTATATTAAAATCAGTAACAATGGTTTCAAAATTAAATATTGTTTTAACACATTAAATACTGTTTTAACACATTAAATATTTTTTGCAATATGAATATGTGCCTGAAATGTATTAAGAGCGCTTACCTCAACCTTCTAAACACGATCTCTCTTATACTTGGAAGAGCATTCCCTTTGATTATAGGAAGTTGCCGATCAAAACCAGGTCTTTCACACGGTTTGAATCTACCGCATTTTCTTCTTCATTGCAAAAGCTTGAATTATTGTTGAGAATCTGATAACTGATTTCGTTGCTATAATAATCTAAAAAGTAAAAAAAGAATCATAGACAAAATACACATATCTATATGGTTATTAAAGTAAAAATTAAGCTTTATTTATTAGAAAGCGCCAATATACACTTGTAATTATTCGAAAGTATACTTACATGTTACAAAAACTAAACATTCATGTGAAAAACCAGGAAAAAAGAACTTATTGTAGGATTAATCAGAGTAAACAAACTTCCAAAAGTGAACATTGACAGAACAATATGGTCGTCGTGATGTCACAACTCCAGCTGTTCATTGCGGGAAAAACTACTTATGATGACTCATCGATAGTGTTGTTGTTTCAGTTTCAAGAAATGTTCTAAAATATGATGGAGAAAAGTACTAGAAGTACTAGAAAACTGCTTTTTTTAGTACAGTTGTACTAACTTTTTTATATTAAAATAAATTTCATATTATGTTGTACATAAATGTAAAAAATTAGCTATTTTCAATTAGGTGTTCAATGAAAACAAGTTATCCAAAAACACGTTGAAGAATTGCATAATGGTTGTAACCTTTTTTTTTTACTGTAATAAAAGGTAACATTTTTTTTGTGTTTAAAGGCAATTTTTTAAATAAAATGCTACAATTTAAAAAACATATAAAAATGTATTTCTTATACTGAAGATATATACAACAGCCATCAGAAGGTTTACAAAAAATATTTTATAGTTTTATTTTTAAAGCATTTTGCAAAAAATTGCTGCATATAAATAAAAATAGATTTCGTGGTATCCAAACTTGATTTTAATATTACAAGGTGTGCAGAAAGGAAAGTTCTAGATCTAGAATACGCTGTTGAGGAGGTGTTAAAAACGGAACACAATAAAAGTTACGTCATTTGTTTCCGTAAATTTACGTCAAACTTAATTTTTCTTACTGTATTTTTCGGTGTTTTGTTAGATTCTTTTCTGAAATATTCCAACATAAAAATAATCACTGATTTTTGTATCACACGTCTGTACTTTGTAAGTTTCGTTTTTGTAGGTTAGTTTTTACCTAAAATAAATACTGAAGTTTCATAGTGTTCTGCGTATTAAAGAAGGCCTAATCCGCATGTGGTAATAAACGGTGCAGAGGTATGAGCCTATCTGCAACGTTAGAATTAGATAAACGAATGGTTTGAATTATGAAGGGGTTGCGGAAGCGATCCACATTCTTCTAAACAGGGTATTTTTATTTTTTTCCTACTTTTAAAAATTTTTTTTTTCAGATAAAAAAGTACTAGATTTTGATCAGTACGTACTAAATCACTAGATTAAAACAAAAAGTACTAGATCTAGTACATATGTACTAACTGCAACAACACTGCTCATCGATGCTCGCTTCCAGGCTTTCTAGTAGAATCGGTGTTAGTTTCCCCCATAAATGTTTAACTATGCCACGCGTGACTAGTGAGCAACATTCGTTTCGTTTGTGATTTTTTTTAAGCTTAAAAGTTCTTATGAAATTGTGGTGAAAACATTTAGAGACATTTTATTAGAATATTAGTGTTTTTATTTACTTTTAAATAAGTTGAAATGGCCAAAAAAATTGCCGTGAGGGCAGAATCAAATAGAATATTGTAATAAACATTCAACTTGGATGACTGATTAATTTGAATTTTTAAGTCATTGTTAAATAAATAAATTGTAAATATTTTAACTAATAAATAAAGTTTTATTAAATGAAGTTGTCTATCAAATTATGTTTTTTTTTCCCAAAGTAATATATAATAAGTGATTTTAAAATATATTACAACAAATTTAGTTCTGAAGGCCTGTAAGTTCAGATTTTGCGCATAACTTAATCTTGTTACCATAATAATTTAGACTAAGACCCAACATATGAGTATTAAATATGTTTTTGAAAGACATATTTTAAATTTGTTTTTCTACTAGGGAAAAATTATTGACTAATATTAATTATTTATTCAAATATTGGGGGTTGTTTTGAAAATTTACTTAACATGTCGAATTTTGGTTTGATTTTTGTCATATTCTAGAGATCGTTTTTAAGATGTAGATTATAGAGCTTTTCTTTGCTTCAATATTTACCTAAAGACCAATTTTTTTCTGGTTTTCAAAATTTAAGTTTTGAGATAAATTTCAGATAGATCTTATCTCGAGTATTTACTGATATATACATTTTGAGAAAAATAATGAACTACACTTCATATTTTTACCTTGCTTAGAATATAGATTTATTTGAATATTTTATATGTCTTGTAGAAATGTTTTTCGATAATTTTTTTTAATATGCATATTAGAAAATTAACAATCTAGTACTCTAAGCAGGGGCGTGCAGTACATGGAAGCAAGGGAAGCAGCTAAAAAATTACAAAACATCTGCTAAAATGTAATTTTTGAAATAGGAAACCATTAATTTAGTTTATATTAAAAATGCTAAAATATTATCTCAATTATCAAGCCAATAATAAATGCGGCCTTGATTCCAACCGAGCGTCAATAGAAAATGGAATAGAGCCTATATGCCGGCTGCTAGCTTCTCTGCAGCCAAGTCCTGTATGCTTGATTTCCTGTGAGTCGAGCCAGAGGTTATTGAACTTTCCACCGACTGTTTGTAATTTTTAAATTTCAGCCGCATGCTTCAAGTGGGGGCGGAAGCTAACGTTGGAGTAGGTTCTTTGTTTGAACGGCTATCCGTGTGTTGTGTGATACGTACGTCGCGTCGTGCATGGTGCGATATAGAAGACAATAATACGGACGTGAATATGCAAATACCGTCAACTTCGGCTGTCGGTAATAACGTTGAAAATGTTGGAGAATTTAGTAAGAAGAGTAAGTGTGAATGTGTGGTGTGTGTCTTAATAATACAAAGATTTTCAACATTAAACTTCGCTGATAAGCTTCAAATAATTTCCAAAGGAAGGGCAAAACCGCCTATGAAAAATTTAACCACAAAAATGAAAAACTGTATTAGATATGTTTATCCGGAAAAACAATACGAACAATTTAAATGCCTAACAGGGTGCGAAAATATAAGTAAATTATTTTGTTGGCCATGTTTACTTTTTGAAAATGAAAAAGGTCTCTGGAATAAAACTGGTTTTTCTGATTTAAACAATTTCCATAAAGCTGTAAAAAGACACATTATGTCCAAAGCGCATTTGCAGGCCGTCATAAAAAAAAGCCTTCGGCAGAACCAGAATTGAACACGCCCTTAATAAACAGTTGGAAAATAGTCACCGCCAGCACAATGAACTAGTCGATAAAAATAGGCAAATATTAAGAAGACTTATCGATGTTGTTTTTTTTTCTCGGACAGCACGAATTGGGATTTAGAGGTCATGACGAAACAAAGGTTTCTTCAAATAGAGGAAATTTTCAAGATTTGGTTAATATGATGATTGCTTAAAAAATCATTTAGAGCAGTCTAGCGTTTTTCGCGGAACGGCGACTCGAATCCAGAATGATTTAATTTCCGCTGTTCCAACCATTATTCTAAAAAGAATAAGCAGGAGATTGGCGAGGCGCGGTTCACTGCTATTGTTCTGGAGGAAACAACTGATATCACTAATTTTAGCCAATTATCTATAGTAATACGCTACGTTAAAATAGACGGAAGTATTCAAGAGCGATTTTTAGGTTTTAAGAATGTGTCCGAAAATCGTACAGCAGATGCATGTCAATTAGGGGGTCTGCAAGCTAAAGTTCGAGAAACTTTCCCAAGTGCTGTGTTTGTCCATTGTTTTGCTCATAAATTAAATTTAGTTTTATCCCAGTCCATCAATCACATTAAAGGGTGTAAAGTATTTTTCATTACTGTAAGTGGCATGGCTGCTTTTTTTCCAAGTCAACAAAACGTACATAAGCTTTGGACTCCATTGTCCACAAACGATTGCCCAAAGTAGCTCCTACTAGGTGGAACTATAATGGAAGACTTGTGTTAACAGTATCTGAAAATCGTAAATCACTGATTGAACTATTTGAGAATATAATAGAAAATAATGAAACGTGGGACTCAGAAGCAATAAATAGTCCGAGGGGGTTTTTGGACGGTTTGAAACGAGATTTTAATTTTAATTATTTGTTGAACATATTTTCTGAAATATTAGCATTCTCGGACAATGTTTTTAATATATTACAAACTAAAACAAATGATATTGCTTTTTGCCTAAAAAAAGTGGATGATTTTAAATCCATGTAAAGCCAAAAAAGAGATGACTTTGACCTATTTTGGGAGAAAACGTTGACGTTAAATGTAGAGCCACAAACCAAGCGTCTTCGAACAGACAAGGTGGAAGATGCCTCTTTTATGAAACAATCGATCAAATTCAGCAACAAATAAACTATAGATTTAACGGTTTAAATGATTTTAAATTCCTCGAGCTCTGCAATTTTGATGCATTTAAAGGAAAAACTTTTCCAGAAGATGCGTTTAAATCTCTTCCTCTTCATTATAGCCAGTTCTTTGACCGAGTGTTACTGCGATTTGAAACTAGAAGTAATTTACGAAACTGATGACATTAGCGCAAAAAATAACGGTAAGGAACTAATGCAATTTTTAAAAGACAAGGAGTTGGAAGATTCCTACACTGAAGTGTCGAAATTGTATGAATTAGTATTGACAATACCTGCCACAAGTTGATCAGTAGAACGCAATTTTTCAACACTTAAACGTATAAAAAATTTCGTGACAAATTCAACGGGGCAGGAGAGACTTTCGCATAGATCGCTGTTGTCCATTGAAAATAAACTTCTCCAAAATATGTCGGAGCATCGACGTTTTAATGATGACGTCATTGACGAATTTGCAAAAAATGATCGAAGAATCGAATTACATTACAAATAGGTAAGTTTCTAAAAATTGCTTCCCTTTCCTAAAATTTCACTGCACGCCCCTGAGTCTAAGGTACAATTTTTTGCTGGTTTCAGAGAAAAGTAATGCCTGTTTACATCAATAAAAGAGTGAGATTTATCCAAAAACTTAAATTTTGAAAATAAATAAAATGAGTTCAATAAAAAATGTTGACACATTTGAAATACACTATATAGTGAAAATTATTCCTAAAATTCTAACTAGTTAAAATAAATTCGGCGTTAGCTAACTTTTCAAACCAGCCACCGATAATTGGGTAATTAATGGTAGTCCATACTTTTTGTGCCTAGTGAATAAAAATTAAAATTGTGTGCCAAAACATTAAAAAGCCATCTCGCGGCAAGTAGCAGAATCCTAAAATTCTATATTCAAAACAATGTTCTCCTCTCTATGACACACGTCAATTAGCCAGTATTTGTTTACAATATAGCAGATGGCACTCGAACACGGACTTGCGCACTACGAATGAAGTTTTCTTTCTATTCCCCCATAAACTTTTTTCTATGAATCATATCTGGTATTAAATAATTGTGGAGTATACACAAGAGCCCTAGCCCGTATAAAAGTTTTAATCAAAACTTATTATATTTTGGGTATTTTAAATCTTTACAAACCGAAAATGGTTAAATGTACTAAAAAGGTGGGATGCATTTTTATATCTTAACTTTAGGTAAACTCTAGGTATGAGTTGATAAAAACAATTAAACCAAGTGCTAAAAATTAAGACAGGCGAGTCGGTGCAATTCATTTCTTCCATTTGCAATTATTTTCTCTTTCGAAAAAAATGGTTAAGTACCATTTGCTCATTACTATACTGCTAAAATAGAAACGAGTTATGATAGATCAAATAAATATACATCGACTTAAACATGATATGTATAAATGCTTCCATATGTAGAGTCAATTATTTTCTAACCGAGATAAGTCTACACTTTCACCTAAAAAAAAATTTAAAAAATAAAACTACTTTCGATAAAACAAATTTAAAAAGTTCCTCGAGAATCACGAATTAAAATATTACAAGGTTTTAACCTAAATATTTAAAATCCTTCTTAAACCTTTTTACATGATTCGCAGTCTAATAATTTTCTTGGCTCACTTGCAAATGAAGGTCTTCAGTACTGGGAAGTCTTTTATAAGTGCTTTAATATATACTTTGCATTGTAGTTTCCCCTGGGTAAAATCTATAACTGACCTAGTTTAATTTTTCACTGCTTATGCCTTCTCGCGTACATTTTACATGTAAAATAATATTTTAGAATCTTAGTTCTTCAGAAATAATGTAAAATTAATAGACAAGTTTTAAATTTTAAATGTAAATTAAGTTTAAATGTACCGGGTATTAGTAAAAAAAGTGAACCAATACCAATAAAATGTCCATAACCAAATGTTACTTTTCAGTCGGTGAATTTGCTATTCGTATTTAACCTGAAAGATTGTGGTTCGGATAATTCAGTGTTAGTTGTCACTTATCTTTTCTTTTGTCCTTAATCGTGTATGACACTGACACGTAATATGAACGGACTTAGGAGCGAAACGTTCAATATCTCGTGCTAAGAATGCTATCTATGGACAAACCACAATTCTGGCTCATTCCAAAAGCGGCACCGAAAATTGGATATACAAGGCCAAGGTTGTACCCTATGGGTAGAATTTTACTATTATCTAGAATTTCGAGCATTCTATTTAAAACTGAAAACCAACTAGATTTAACCAATTGAATATAAATTATAATATATCAATTCAAATCTAAATTGGATTTAAAATCAGTTAAATATCTACCTTAAACCGATTAATCTAATTTTAAATAATACTTTTGGTTGAAAACTAATTATACTGTTAATTGAAATAAAAAAAAAGGAAAATATGAATCAGAGTTCATTAGTTAATCCAAATAAAAAATAAGACAAACGCTTTGCCTTGAGTTACTCTCATTTACTAAAATAATAAAAAATTAAAAACTCGCACCAAACGTGTTTCTATATGCCGATCAATCCTTAAATAGAATAAAATCCAAATAAATTATTAGCTATTAACCGTTAAAACTCTAAGCAGCAATTAATGAAAAAATAACAAAATAGTATTCCAAAATAAGCAATAAAACGCAAAGTTTCGTCGTACCTTACTGGCACGGTTTCCTTCAAAATTATATCTTTTAACGTTTTCAGAATTAAAATTGCGAAATACTACGAACTAGAGAGGTACTCTTAAATATTTCAAGTCGTGTTAAAGTGCCAAAAAGCTTCGCAAGCGGTTTTAATTATCAGCTGATTTGGAATAGGATTTCGTAATACAATAATTTAATTAAATCAATATAACAATGATTTGCCCGAAACCTATTTTTTTTATTTAGATAAAACAGAAACATTAAATATTTTGGTGCATAAACAGAAATTTGCTTGAATCCCTTGTTCTGACAGAGCCCATACACAATGCGTCAACAGGCCAGTATCGGTATACGGATTCCTGATATAATCTTGCTTTTTCTTTTCTCGTTGGCTGAGTATCACCTTTAGAAGTTGTTAACAAAAGTGCCGTGAAAAATATCGTCTTCGTCGTCCTCCTTCCTTCCCGGTAGTTCAAAAAAGCTTGAGAGCATGCTTATCGTATGGACGCTTTCAGCTGGCTGTACAGTTTGTTAAGTCAAACAGAACATCTCAAATGCAACAAAACTACGGTGTTTAACGTAAATCTGACAAGCTGCAATAATCAATCGACAAATGGGTCTATGAGCAAAGTACTAAGAAACATAATACATACATAGTATAAACAAACTAGTAACGCCACTCTCCCAAATATTTTCCGCCTGCCGACATGTATATACCCAAAAATCCGTAATAGGAAAATACTACTTCATTTCACCCTAAAAATACTTTTTTAAATCTTTCATTTAAATTGATTATGCCCTAAATCAGTCCGGTTCACCCGTGAGCTAATAGACATACTAGAGACTAGAGATATTCTTTGATAAAAATTGGCTTTTACACGTTGTGAGAAACTTTTTAAGACGATTTAGGTAAATAAAAATAATATTTTTTCCGTATTTGTCCTGTTCTTGCAGATACAGAAGTTTTATTGCTTACATGAAAGGTTTTTACAACATTCTGAAACTTCTGCAAGAATTCGGCTATATCCATAGGCACCAGTGATAACGCGACGCGAAAACACATCCTTTTCACGGCAGAAATAGATGAAAGGATTTGCCAAGGAGTGGACCCACTAGTATATTTCTACTATGATACATACATCAAGCAACAGTGGAATATAGTGAGCCAAACGGATTTTGGGCCACGACGAATGAGGAAGGATTATCAAAAATCGGCTGTTTCCATGAATACGTAGAGTTTTTACCAATCACTAATGAGTAATATAGCATTTTCATAGTTACTTGGATTCTTTTGTTAGCCCCAGATACGTTCGGTGAACTTTACATACTAATAACGGGTATTAAAACTGATTACATTCCAAAAAACGGCCTTTCATTACAGCAACTGAAACCTTCCCGTGAACTAATAAACTAGAAAAATTAATTACCCCATAAAAATAAAAAGGAAAACCTGGAGACAGCCTAACCAGAAGCAAAAGTGATGAATTCATGAAGTTGACTATGAAGTACCATAAAAACACTAAACTGAATTTCAAAATGGATACGTCAAATTCTTGGTTACATATTATTTTTTTACCAATAATATATAAAAATATCTCTTGCCATTAAATTGCTAAATATTACTAAGGTTTTCTTTTAACATATAACGGAAGCTTTTATGGCTTTGGTCAAGTAAGTAATTATCAGTAAATTTAAGAATTTTTTTATAGATGGATCAACGTCACTTTCACTAAACTGTAAAAACAGTAAAAATCAGGGGCGTGCGGTGAAATTTTAAGAAATGGAAGCAATTTTTAGAAACTTACCTACTTGTAATGTAATTCGATTCTTCGATCATTTTTTGCAAATTCGTTAATGACGTCATCATTAAAACGACATATTTTGGTGAAGTTTATTTTCAATGGACAACAGCGATGTATGCGAAAGTCTCTCTTGTCCTGTTAAATTTCTCACGAAATTTTTTATACGTTTAAGTGTTAAAAAATTGCGTTCTACTAATGAACTTGTGGCAGGTATTGTCAATACTAATTCACACAATTTCGACACTTCGGTGTAGGCATCTTCCAGCTCCTTGCCTTTTAAAAATTGCATTAGTTCCTTAGCGTTATTTTTTGCGCTAATGTCATCAGTTTCGTAAATCACTTTTAGTTCAGATCGCAGTAACACTCGGTCGAAGAACTGGCCATAATGAAGAAGAAGAGATTTAAACGCATCTTCGGGAAAAGTTTTTCCTTTAAATGCATCAAAATTTCAGAGCTCGCGGAATTTAAAATCATTTTAACCGTTAAATTTATAGTTTATTTGTTGCTGAATTTGATCGATTATTTCATAAAAGAGGCGTCTGTATGATATTTGAACATCTCTCACCTTTTCTGTTCGAAGACGCTTGGCTTGTGGCTCTATATTTAACGTCATCGTTTTCTCCCAAAATAGGTCAAAGTCATCTCTTTTTTGGCTCAACATAGACTTAAAATCATCCACTTTTTTGGGCAAAAAGCAATATCATTTGTTTTAGTTTGTAATATATTAAAAACATTGTCCGAGAATGGAAATATTTCTGAAAATATGTTCAACAAATAATTAAAATTAAAATCTCGTTTCAAACAGTCCAAAAACCCCCTCGAAGTATTTATTGCTTCTGAGTCCCACGTTTCATTATTTTCTATTATATTCTCAAATAGTTCAATCAGTGATTTACGATTTTCAGATACTGTTAACACAAGCCTTCTATTATAGTTCCACCTAGTAGGAGCTACTTTGGGAAATCGTTTGTGGACAATGGAGTCCAAAGCTTGTGTACGTTTTGTTGACTTGGAAAAAAAAGCAGCCATGCCACTTAAAGTAACGGAAAATACTTTACACTCTTTAATGTGATTGATGGACTGGGATAAAACTAAATTTTATTTATGAGCAAAACAATGGACAAACACAGCACTTGGGAAAGTTTCTCAAACTTTAGCTTGCAGACCCCCCTAGTTGTCCTGCCATCACTGCAGCTCCATCACAGCTTTGAGCAACTAATTTTTTCTCTCCACTAATTTCTTTAGTAACGTTATAAACTACGGTATATAATGCATCTGCTGTACGATTTTCGGACACATTCTTAAAACCTAAAAATCGCTCTTGAATACTTCCGTCTGTTTTAACGTAGCGTATTACTATAGATAATTGGCTAAAATTAGTGATATCATTTGTTTCGTCCAGAATAATAGCAATGAACAGCGCCTCGCCAATCTCCTGCTTAATTCTTTTTAGAATAATATGGTTGCAACAGCGGAAATTAAATCATTCTGGATTCGATTCGAGATTCCACGAAAAACGCTAGACTGCTCTAAATGATTTTTTAAGCAATCATCATATTTAGCCATTAAACTAAGTAAATCTTGAAAATTTCCTCTATTTGAAGAAACCCTTGTTTCGTCATGACCTCTAAATCCCAATTCGTGCTGTCCGAGAAAACAAACAACATCGATAAGTTTTCTTATATATTTGCCTATTTTTATCGACTAGTTCATTGTGTTGGCGGTGACTATTTTCCAACTGTTTATTAAGGGCGTGTTCAATTCTGGTTTTGCCGAAGACTTTTTCTTTTATGACGGCCAGCAAATGCGCTTTGGACATAATATGTCTTTTTACAGCTTTATGGAAATTGTTTAAATCGAAAAAACCAGTTTTATTCCAGAGACCTTTTTCATTTTCAAAAAGTAAACATGGCCAACAAAATAATTTACTTATATTTTTACACCCTGTTAACCATTTAAATTGTTCGTATTGTTTGTCCGGATAAAAATGTCTAATACAGTTTTTCATTTTTGTGGTTAAATTTTTCATAGGCGGTTTTGCCCTTCCTTTGGAAATTATTTGAAGCTTATCAGCGATTATTATTAAGACCCACACCACACATTCACACACACTTTTCTTACTAAATTCTCTAACATTTTAAACGTTATTACCGACAGCCAAAGTTGACGGTATTTGCATATCGACATCCGTATTATTGTCTTCCATATCGCACCATGCAAAACGCGACGTACGTATCACACAACACACGGATAGCCGTTCAAACAAAGAACCTACTCCAACGATAGCTTCCGCTCCCACTTAAAGCAACTGAAATGCAAAAATTGCAAACAGCCGGTAAAAAGTTCAATAACCTCTGGCTCGATTCACAGGAAATCAAGCATACAGGACTTGGCTCCAGAGAAGCTAGAGGCCCGCATAGGTTCTATTCGATTTTCTATTGTGGCTGGGTCGGAGTCAAGGACGCATTTATTATGGGATTGATAATTAAGATAATATTTTAGCATTTTTAATATAAACTAAATTAATGGTTTCCTATTTCAATTACATTTTAGAAGATGTTTTGTAATTTTTTCTCTTGCTTCCATGGACTGTACAGATCGACATAGAATGTTTACTTAATGGATATCGTGCTATTTCCGTTACAAAATATCTATGTAAAAATAGAGTTTCTTAGTTAAATAACGCTTTCTGTTTCTTTTATGGGCATACAGAAAAAATAGTTTTGAGAATAAGTGCAAAAGAAATCGGTAATTTAGTGATTAGTAAGATAGATAGGAATAATAAAAGTTGGTAAAATCGCATTGTCGTTTTTTTTTAAATGGCAACCTCTTTTAGACAAACACCTTTCATTAAGTTTAGGATTTTTTGGCGAATCTAAAAATACTAAGTTATTTGGAATTGTTTGAAAAATAAACTTATAAATTAAATATTGCTAAGCAACGAAAGATTGCCAAAATTTACTAACGTTGGATGTACTTATGCCATATTACGTGTCCTGGGCAAACAAATGAGTTTAGAGTATGAACAAAATGAAAGACAACTTTAGCAACGCACTAAAATTTTATTTTGGAAATTACAACATCCGAATTTATTAAAAAAATCACTCAAGTAAATAGTGCAATGCAAAATGCATTTCACCATGTTCACGAACCAGGTGTGAATGGGATGTGAACGGGAATAGGCCACCGTATTATTGGTTGCAATAACTTTATTATCAAAATGCTCAGTTAAGTAATTAAGAACTTCTCTAATCTTGTTCAAAGTAAACCCACTAAAAGTGGACTAACTCGTTGATTTCAATTTGTAGAAAGCCTGTTTAAAGATTGAAACAATACTAGCTCAATTATCCAGCAATACTGATACAAACCCAGATATTCACGACAAATATTGCTAGAAAATTATCTTCTTTCATTTGATATTTATTCTGTCGGGGCTGTTTGACTCAGTACCGAGTATTTCATTTGTTAAACATACAATTATTCGTAAATCTTGATTCGTCGGAAAATAATATAAAGTTGTTAAAATTAGGTCAACTTTATGATGTGTAAGTGATATTTAAATTACCGTTATCCGTGCTTTTTGAATAGTTTTCTTGCTGGTTCATGACTTATCTTATTTTTTCTTAAAGAAACAGTTTTGTCAACCTCAACCATCTCAATAACAACATTCTATTTGATTTCCTTCGGTCTAAAATGCTTCTCCAGATACGCAACATCATTGATGGGCTAGATGTTGGCGGATGTGATATCTCTGAGCATACAACTCAGCTTCATTTCTCGAATTTTTATAACAATCTCTGAATATCAATAATATATCCACTTTTTCACTTTCAGTATACATAATTTTAACTAAAAATTATGTAACTGTTTTGTTCTTCTGTATAAAAATATGTTGCATGGCTTTCCATGGCACACTTGACGAATGATGAATTTTACTTTTCCTGTATTTTGCTTAGAAATATTTAATTTGAAAAAAATAGACATAAAAATTATATTCCTTTCTATATCAAAATAGCACATTCTCATCCAGAATTGTCTTAATAATCCAAAAATGTAAAAATATACAGGTTCCATTTAAAATTCTCTCTCTCCTCCATATGCACTATACCATTTACATATACCCAATTTCCTTTTGATCATCTAGAAATTATGGCTTGTCTAAAATATTCGTTGAGACCGGGGATAACTATTTAGTAATGACTTCAGGCATAATACACAGAGTGTATTTGAATTAGCTTTAAAACCTTTGGTATTCCTATTAGATGTATATTTCTACTTTTGTTTTTTATTAATGAAGTTATTTGCAAAATTGTCGTGTGCATTATACAGGGTAAATTAAAATGTAAAGATTTTTCGTGCTTTTTCAAAGTCCCTGTGTACATCAAAACCTTTTTAGCTAACCTTTATTTTTGCATAGATTGAATTTATTAAACCAATAATATGAGAAACCCTGGGTCAGTAGTATAAGTAATACTTCATGGTCCATAAGTATTTTTTCCTGGAAAATTGTCATGGTCTGTTTTTATAAGCATTTTTTGAGAGCTTACGTGGGTGGATATTGCCGTCGACAAAAATTAATTTCTCACCAACTTCAAGGACTAATGGCAGTATTATTCAACTAATAAGGATGAACCTGCTATGCCATGAACTACTTCATGGTGGCGAGGAGTTTGAATATTTCGCTAAACGCAAATTCTTCGTGAAACGCCGTGTGACCCAATGCTGCTTTCGTTTGTAAATAAGGTGGTTTCCCATTTCTGATTCCAATTCAGTTCATTCTTTGTAATGAGCTCGCAATGGGAGAAAAATGTCCAACTTCCTGTAGATGATTTCGGCCAGTTCAGTCATTTGTTGCCTAGAAAATTACAGACGTTGATTTCTCAAATACGTGGAAGGAACAGTGGAAAATCTTCTTGCAGTAAGAGTAACATACCGATCTTTCGTTAGACGGTTGATATCTTTTATTCTTGTACAAGGCATACCGTCTGAGTACCAAAATAATTGGAAACACTTAACGTGCACCAGCTAAAAGTATGCAAATCACCCTGTTTGCTTCATGTTTGCCTAAATAACGTCAAATCATATAACACATTTTTTTATTATATTTATTTTAGTCATACAACTCTATAATAATACCTAGGTGAAAACCTTCTTTATTTTGAAATGGGAACTTTATTTACATAAAATGTAGTTACATTAACCTAGGTTTACCTTTAACGTAAAAAAATAAATGCATGCATAATTTAAAAAACGTATGTATCTCTTTAATGGAAAGCAATAAAAAAAATTAAAAAACAAAGTTAAGGTCAGCTAAAAAGGCTTTGACGTACACCATGGCGACTTTGAAAAGAGCAAGAAAAATCTATACATTTTAATTTACCCTGTATAATGTCCACGACAATTTAGCAAAAAAGTTCATTTACAAGAAATAAAAGTAGAAATATACAACTACTTCAAATACCAAAGCTTTTTGAGATCAGATAACTCGTTCTTGCTTCATCCAAGTTCAAATACAAACACAACATTGCAATATTCCTTAATTATTTCCTTAAATTTATTTTAAAAGGTAAAAATACAAATAGTCTAGGCAAAAAAGGCTTATATAACAGGTTTTCAATATTCATTGATCGCTAGTAAGATTAGGTCATTGTATTAGATTGTTTATCTATTTTTTAAACTAGAAAACCAGTGCTTTCGAATAAATGAATTGTAACATATTAATTAAAAACACCTACAATTTTATAAATTTTGCACCTCTTACATAATAATGAAACGACAATCATGGCATTTACGAAAATTAATTCAAATTACGTTTCCTGTTTCTCGTACACATTGATAATGATGCAAATAATCTTATAGTTCTTTTATCTAAAAATATTTTCCAATAAATTGTTGCAGGAATATCGCTATAGCCCGAGTATTAACGCTCAAATAAGTATGTATACAAAAAATAGTTTTCTTTGCTTAACAACGTAATGTTTTTGTCCGGTTACAGTTTAGTTAAGTTAGCTAGCACATGTCTTTCCACTGGCTAAAGTCAAAAATCCTTCAGACTTTAGTCAACTAAGATCGATTTCCATGTTACCTACACTCTCCAAAATTCTGGACAAAGTATGTATCCAGTAATAATATCATCCCTTATAAACAATCTGGGTTTAGAACCGAGTATAGTTACGCCACTGCCTTATACAATATTGTAGATGATATCGTCAGAGCACAAGATTTTACCCAGGCAACTGTTCTTATCCTATTAGATTACACAAAAGCTTTCGACACGATTCTTAATGATATATTGCTTTCTATTCTAAAATATATTGGCTTTAGCCAGTCGGCAGTGGCAATGTTGGCGTCTTTTCTGTCGGACTAAGTCAGAGAGATAACTTAATTTGACGAAGTCTAAACGAAGAGATATGACGATTACATAACAAAACAAAAGTACTATGTCTTGAATATGAATTTTTTAAGGCTCGCACTATTAGACTGTTTTTGCTACGTTGCTGTTTCCATGGCGATATGTATGGTTGTATTGAATGATTTTGACTCTTCTGAATTTTTTTGTGTAGCCTTTAAAGACAAACAATTTTTTTTTTACAAAAATGCTATTGAAGTAGCCAATATACAATAATAATAAATTATAAACACCTAATTAGTATTTGTTAGCGCAGTGGTTTGTTACAAATTTATTAAATATCGTCGAATGTTTTGTCCCATGTTTCCCTAGTTTCAATATTAAGTTGAACTCGTGCCGCCGCAGATTATCTTATCCTGCTAGTCGCAAAGGATTTGTATCATTTAAATTATGACAAATGAACTATGCCACACAAAGCAGTCGGTATTAAAATATTAGATTTCTTGAGTTAAAAGTAAAACTAATAATAAACTAAAAATTTATTGTAAAACTGAAAGATGTCAGCGGCTGCGAGGTATATTTTGTATTATTTTTTTTTGTACTGCAACTGAAGAACCTATGAGCCCTATGACGTCTAGATATACAATAAATACCATGATCTTATGTGACAGAGAATAGGTTTTAATAGTTTGGAACAGACATCTATAGCAATAATTAGACCGAAAGTTAGAGCAATAAATGTATATAAAGTTTTCCCCTATTTAAATCTTAAATATTTCCTGTGTCTCATATTTACTGACATTAACAACAATGTTTATTAATTACTATTATTGTTAACATTAAAGAATGTTTGTTTATTAATAATTTTAATACTGATCTACGAGCTTCGACATATTTCTTTAGGTTTTTTAAACTTAATACGAAGCGGAAAACTCCATCGGATATTAACCTTAAAAAATAAGAACAAAGAAGCTCACCCTGTGTGCGTGTTGACACGATATGGTACTTTTTCAAAAAGTTGTTGAAAAGCAAGATCTTGTAAACTGATCTCCATTTGCTAAGGGCAACTCTGGGTAGTTTAATTTGAATAGGAGTCCTTGTAAAAGGCATTTAATACGCTTGAATACAGATCAAGGTAGTTTTATTTCAGGATAATTAATTTTTTCCACTCCCCAAAATGTTGTCAAATATCCTGCAATTTTGTGACTCATCCCTAACGACGATATGTCTTCAGTCTCCACTGGCTCTAATTCTTAAGTGAGTTGACTGTTCCCATACCCTCGGTCCTTTGCCAGGGTTCAAAAAGTCTGTTCGTCGGTGTATCCTTGTCAAAGCGTTATATTGGGACATTTTTACCTTTCGGTCACTATATCTCGGAAATACTTTCAGATAAACTTTTCAACTTCAGTATATTTCAAAGCATACGCTCTAAAACGGTATCACACCTGAACTTCGTATAATTTTTGGTTTTTGGTCTTTTGATGAAAAAAGATTTTTTTCGAGTTTTTTTTTTAGAATTTCCTACGAAACACGATAACTGTCGAAAAAATTGATATATCGATTTGAAACTTTAAAAACTATCCGTTTTACGGTCTCATGACCTTGTTGAAAATGAGCGCGATCGAAGTTTTTTAAAGTATTTTTTTTTTAATTTTTGACCTCATATTATAACATATAAAACAAGGGTCTACTGTAGTGCCTCTGGTGACCAAACGGTTCAAAATTTCGACAAAACCGAAAAATATTCCTTCAATAGACCTTCAAAAAAGGGTGCAAATTATATGTATTGCCATTTCTTTAACAAAGTGCAATTCTTTAAGTTTTATTCTTCCGATTTTTCGCTGTCGTTTGTTAAAAATGAGTTTTAGTGGAAAGTACCATAACAGAAAATCAAGCAAAGACTATATTATAAATCAGTCGCACCCCATGAAGTTCTGGCATATTTTTTCTAAAAGTACACCGATGCCTGGAGACCCTGTCAAAAATCCGACCCTATCGAATAAAATCTAAAAGTTACAATTTTTGAGTATTTGATACGATATTATTACTAAAAAGAATCTAAACGAGGTTACTTAGTTTTTTGACAGAAGCAAAAAACTCCACTTTCGAAGTTATTATTTATTTCTACGACGTATCGAGATAAATCTAACAGAAATAGATCTTCTTTGGAAGGAGGAAGATAATAAATGTCATAATTAACTTTTGTATAGAGCATGTAAATAAATTTACAAAAAAATCGGTATATTCCTTTACCCAGAACTTCCCTCGTTATGAATTATTACTTTTATTGGGAAGTGTGATCCAAGTTAGTTCAGTACATAGTCACAGTATATATATTCATTTTTATTGGGTGCATTTTCTTTCATCATATTGGATTACTACCAATATGTTTACCAATATCTATGCCACACTTGACTTCTCAGCATAATGTAAAATAAATTCAATAAGTATCCCATATTAACATTTAATTTTTCTACAAAATTTAAAATCAATTGAACAAGATTTTTTATGTTGATTTTAAAAAATTTGTATTTGGCCGTCATTTTGTTTCGCCATCTTAAATTGAAACACATATTATCAATCTTTACCTATTCCGTTCGTTCGCAGATATCCCAGATATTAAGTTTCTAAATGGTTTTTATTAAAGATTCTCTTGTTGTTATGTTAGAGTGGTGTATTATTTGGCGTTAGGATCCAGTAAAAGAAACAAAGTATCTTTTTTAAATTGCCGACGTTTCGCGAATTTACTGTTGAATCCTCAGGAAACATAGATTTTATATCCTACATAAAACCCATATTAGTCTTTACTTACGCCATTGGTTTGCAGATATTTCCTAACACCAAATAATACATCACTCTAACATAACAACAAGAAATTCTTTAATAGAAGTATTTTATCAGTCTGTTTCTAAACTGGGAAATAATTTTTTTAAAAATATTTATAATCAACAGCAAAAGTTATGGTACGACCGTGATCGAACCCGCACCTCTCGATCACTAGTCCATTGCTCTAACCAATTGCGCTTTCGTACCACTGATAAGCAATTCGTTAGAACTTGTACATATCCAAAACCCATAGTATTATAACCGTTGTTGATCCTGCCAAATATTGTAACCTTATGGAACGCCGCGCCATAATATTTTTTGAAGTAAATCGCGAAAGTAGTCTTTAAGCTAAGAACTGACAAACAAACAGACAGACAGACCGACAGACGGACCGACGGAATTGATAAAACATATTTTTTGGCATATAGCGACGCTAAAACGTAAATATGTGTAAAACCTAAGTGGGAGATTTTTTCACCATTATAAACATTTTATTTGGCCGCCATTTTGTTAGTACCACTATTTTACTAGTTGATCCCTATACCACAATTAGTTACGGCACACAATCAAACCATTAAGCAGTTTTTTCAAGCTGAATTTTTTAATTATTTTATTATGCCGCCATCTTGTATTCGTAACAAAATTTTAGCACTTGATTTTAACATAATACTTGATGTTTTTGCAAAATTTAAGATAAGTTGGATGAGTAGTTTTTTAATAATAATTTTTTTAACACTTCACTAGGCCGCCATTTTGTTTCCCCATGTTGGATTGTTACCAGGTCATCCCCATATGAATCTTACATTTTGACCAAAATTTGAAGTCAATCGAATAAGTAGTTTTTTAGCTACGCCGCGAGCAGACCGGCGACGGAATTGAGGAAACATGTTTTTCGTCCCTATGAAGATCTGAAAAATACTCGGAGAGTGATTTTTTCACGATTACAATACTTCCCATATGAAAATTTTAATGTTTCATTTATTTGAGGTTTCGCCCTGTTATTTAGGGCATCTTCAGAAAAATTTACTGATGCTAACGTTATGAAAACACATACATTTATATACATTAATTTTTACGGTTAAGAAACAATGCTAAAACAACAATGAAATAAAAACAGAATACAGAAAGGAGACTCTGAAAAAAGTAAAAAACGTATTACTGAAAAATCATTTCCCACATTAATAGAATAATTAACCAACGCACACACAAGTTATAACAAAAAGTACACTCCAGAAGAAGATACAAAATATGTTCCCCTCCCTTAAACAGATGGACTTTCATAAAAAATTAAATACATTAAGAAACACAAGATATTAACCTGTGAAAAATTACACAACTTAATAACCAAAGTGTTTACAAAACTAAAAAGCAATGTCCCCTAAAAAAACAATCAAACATAGTGTATTCAATACCATGCACCAATTGTCCAAAAAAAACACATCGGATTAACAAGTCAACTTCTGGAAAATAGATTAAAAGAACACAAGTATATAATAAATGCCACAACAGCGTTAGACAACTACATAAAAACCGAAAAATACAACATCGACTATGAAAACACGCAAATACTAACAAAAGACTCAAATTATAACAAATTAGCTATCAAAGAATAGAAATTACTAGAGATAAGAACTCTATCAATGACAGAACTGATAAAAAAAATGTATGTCATATGTACATAAATTTATTAATATGACACCTTAATTTATTTTGTAACGATAACATTTAAACGGTATCAACAAAAACAATAAAAGAAACATTCCATTTCTTTTACAAGATAATAAAACTGTTTTGTGTTAAATATTTTATTATTTCAATACAGTTTCTAGCAGAATTAATAAATTTACCCTATTTTAACAACAAATAGCTGCTTATTTCAAGGTATGTACTCTTGCAGTATTAGTTTGTAAATATGTTTTAAGATCGTAAGAGTGATTTATAAACAGTGTGTCTCATAAATGTTGTCAGCCGTTTCTTTTCTTAACCGTAAACATCAATGTATATAAATGTTAAAGATTAATGTATGTATTTTTAATATCGATAGTTCCTAAATTAATTAGCTATAAAACCAAATCTTTATTAAAACATTACCTTTAAACAATTTAAAAACAGCAATTAATGTTCCTGTACACAAACTAACATAAATTACTCAACACTGACCTCTTATGTACGCAGTTATTAACACTGTAATACCTCAGTTCCTTTCTAACAAGCCTAATTGATATTCCAAACTTTTTTCTGTTTACTTCATAAAAATTCGTATTATAAAGGTCACACTCAAAAGATTACTTTGTTATCGATATGAAACGCCAAAAGAGAAATGAGAAAATTCTGGAATGAAAATAAGTGGAACATTCTAAAAATATCATATTTCCTTTCATCTTTGATGGACATAGTGCAGGAGATAAAAAAGAGCGCGCAGGATCTATTTTTAAATGAATATCTCTAAAAGATATCATGCAAGCATGTAGAACATCTAATATGGAAAGGAATAAAAAACATTTATTACTACATAATGTTTAGGAGTGTTAGAATGATTTAAAATTCTTTAGATGATTTAGAAATACTTTGTTAGATTTAACACTAAGACGTTTAATATTATTTTAAAAAATTAAATTATCGTATTTCTCTTAATTATATTAATTATTTTTGTTTTCTTATTCATTCTTTCTAATTTTCTTAAGAAAGGTATACTTTTGAGAAACAAGTGAACGCAAGGAGAGAATGTATAAAATCTCAGGAAAATATAGAAATGGAGAAGAAACGACTTATACGGGACATTTGGAATAAATAATCTTAATTAAGATCTGAAAACAATAGAAACGCATCATAATCACTCAAGTATTAACATCTTTTATACCCAGGGTCAAATTCAGAACTCAAAAATACTTAACCGAAAGCATTCGAAATAGAAGGGGAGAGAGGGAAAAGTCGCTCGAACTTTTTTTGTGTAGGTTTTTTAATTTGCATTCATAAATTACTAAAACTCAAGCTCTTTTAGGAAAAAGGTACTCTTGGTTTAATTCGTTAGGGCACACCGTTTTGAGAAAAAATGATTTTCAAATTGTCTTAAGTAGGGTTTATATTAGCATAGCATTACATCGAAAGACAGGTGTAAATTCAAATTAGCCCTGGTCACGTCTTGTGTAAATATCCCTGAATTAGCCGTTCTGACAATCAACTGTGCGCCTTTTCTCCTGAAACAGTCCAACACGTCTATTTGGCTCAACAGACTTGTTATAACACTCGACACGCGAGTGTTATATTAGCCGTGCCTTGATTCAAAATTTTGTAATCGTAGTAGGGGATGTCGTGTCAAACTGACTCAAACTGCACTTTATAATTTTCGGTCGTTATACCTGGGAGATGGTTTCATATAAACTCTTGAAATTTGGTACTTTTTTAGGGCACACTTGAGGCTCTCGAACGGTATAAAACGCATTTTCATATCATTCTTTTTTTTCCGTATATTGATGAAAAACACTTTTTTTCGAGTTGTTCAGAATCTCGTATGATACACAACAACTTTTTAAAAAATTGAAATATTGTTTTGAAATTTTTAGAAAACGTTCCTTTTGCGGTGTTATAATTGCTATTGAAAATAGGCGAGAGCGAACTTTAAGTAGTTTTTTTTTAAATTGTTAAAAAAGTTTTTGGTCAAAAACAAGGGTCCATTGAAAACACTCTGGTTCAAATTTTTGATAAAAAAAAGGTTCTGTAAAAGCATAGATATAAGAAAAAAATCTTATAGGTCCTTCTCTTCAAAAAAATGTAAGCAAATTACAATTATCATGTGTTTAAGAAGAAAATCAATTTTTTTAAGTTTTTTGCTGTCGTCCGCTAAAAATTAGTTCTATTGAGAAGTACCATAAGACAAAATTAATGAGTGAAGGCAAAAAGGCACAACACTACATTTCAAGACAACACTGCATTTCAAGTTTGAATGTTTCAGGACAAAAACTACATTTTACACGACACTTACCAATATTAACTTCTATTATAATTATAATATAATATAAATATTATAAAACCAAAAAACCGGCCCTATCAGATAAAACTGAAAAAGTTACAATTTTTTGAATATTTGATACGATATTCTTACTTTGATGGTGAACATAAAAGACGCGATTTAGATTTTAGAAAAACAGAAAAGGATATTTTAAATCCTAAATCTATTTTCTACAACTTTCCGATGTATCATTGGTTTCCCAATATATCGGAATACCATAAAATATCACTTAAAACTTAAAATGCACAACTTTTAATGTTTGAAAGATATTCGCGCATAAATACGGTATGCCTTAAATACCCTGGGATGCACTTTAAGGTAACGTTATTATTGTATTCAACAAACGAATCGAGGGGCGGTAAAAATAAATATCGACCGAGAAGCAGAATAAGTACGTACCCGGAAGAAATTGTTTGTAATTTTAACATATGTTTGATTTTGAAATGATGAAGGTAATTAGAATGAAAATTATGAAGTAATTTATTTGGAATTCCTGAAATTGCTGTCGACCCCTGAAATTAAATATAGGGGCTTTAGTGCAATTTATAAACGTTGGGGCTTTGGCCAAATTTTAAGATTTGCTTTTGTTGTTCGCAATATGTTCGTAGTTGACCAAATGTTCCGTACAATCACATTTATGAGTGTTGAAATGAAATTTAGTTGGCGGAAAACTTTTATTTAATTTAATATATTTTGTTTAGGATTAGCGTTGCTGCGATCGTTTGTGATATTTCCTGTTTTTAGTTCTTGATATTTTCCTTATTAAAAAAATTACACACACAAAGAAATTAGAATATGTAAATTATATGAGGATGTCTATAGAAGAAAAGATATCTTATTTCGGTCTATGGGGATGACTTGGTAATATTTTGGTAAAAATCCATTATGTCGGAACAATGTTAAAAAAATTTGTACTAAAAAAACTTATTATCCAATTTTTCTCAAATAATACTACTTATTAAATTCATTTGAATTTTTGTGCAATAAGTGTTGTATAGAGATAAACTGGTAAAGTTGCGGTACGAATTTAAGATGTCTAAACAAAATTAGAAAATCAACGTAAAAAAATCTTGTTCAATTAATTTTAAATTTTGCAGATAAATTAAATGTGAAAATGGCGGTATGTGATTATTGAATTTATTTTAAATTATGCCCAAAAGTGTGATATAGATAGAAAGAAACTGGTAAAATATTGGTAGGAATCCAATGTGATATAACAAAATGGAGCCCAATGAAGATGTTTGAAAAGACAGTATTTGTAACACATATAGTGTGACTATGTTCTGAACTCCACTATTTCTAATAAATGGAAAAAATCATAATAAGGGAGTTCCGGGTAAAGGAAATTTTCCAATTTTTTAGAAATAAAACGGATATGAACTTAAGAAAATAAAATTATTTTAGATTGGTTTATTAATCTAACACGCTCTTGACGATATATGAATTACTATTCTTACCATACAGAAAAAAAACAAAAATAATCTTACTTCTTTGTTTAAAAATCGAATTTCAAAAAGTTCTATTAAACTAGAAAACTTGCTTCTTCAAAATTCATATACAGAAAAATTATTAAATAAACTTTTCTTTTCTACAAGATTATCCAATTACATTGGACCATAAAAAATATTAATACTAATAAGAACCGTAATGAAAACCAAGATAATTTGATTAGGAATGCCAAAAAATGTACGTCATTTATATATACATAAAAGATCTAAATATTTTAAAACCTGATTCTAATATTATTATAGGTAGTAAGATAGTAAACACTGTAGGACAACTTTTTTTATAAACTTAAAGACAAAGAAAAAAGTATTAACAAATCTCACGTTATATATAAAATAAAATGTAACAATAATTGTAATGGAAATTATATCGAACAAACTTCTAGAAATTTAAAATCGCGTATAATTTCTCAAAAAGTGACATTCGTTTGTATTTCAGAAATATAGTTTTATTTTCTTCTTTCTAATTGGAAAATATTAATAGATTCATTACTTATTATTTTGTATGTTTATTCATTATTTTTTTAGGCAGTGAAATTTTAGAATACGATTTTCAAGTTCTATGAAGACTTTAGTGGCGTAATTTATTTTAAAAAAAATATTTTGACATCTTTTAAAAAAAATGTTTTTCCCGTAACATCTAGACTGCATAAAATGTTTAAATACAATGTCTGCAGTTGCATGTAACTTTTAGTGGAGTAATTTACTGCAAAAATATATTTTGATAGTTGCCAAAAATTTATTTTTCCCATAACTTTTCAACTGCCTAAAATTTTTCAATATGGTTTTCACAGTTCCACGTAACTTTTAGTGGCTTAATTCATTAAAGAAAATATTTTGACAGCTGTTGAGAAAAAATTTCTTCCCTGTATCTTCCCAACCGTTTAAATTTTTTTGCTGTTTCATGTAGTTTTGAGTGGAGTAATTTATTAAAAAAATATATTTTGACAGCTATTAAAAAACTTTGTTTCCCTGCATCTTTTGCACTGCTTAAAGTTTCTAAATAGGTTTTTCACAGTTCAATATAAGTTTTAATGCCAAAACAAAAAAAATGTCTCTACATTTATCAAGAAAAACTGCCTTAAATTTTTAAACACGAGTTTCATAGGCCAATTTTGTTTTAATGAGTAATTTAATTTAAGAAAAAAATTTAACATATGTAAAAACTTCTGAATTGTTTAAAATTTGTAGATACGGTTTACACAGTTCCATTTAATTTAGAAAAATATTTTGGCAGTTGTCAAAAAACGTCTAGTTTTCCTAACTTCTCAACAGCTAAAATTTTTCAAATGAGATTTTTAGAGTTAAGAAGTAATTTACCTTATAGGTGGAGAGTTTTATGTAAATCATAGCCGTTAGGTTATGGTCTACATATAGCTTGTTAAATTATGTACTTATTGCAATATTTTTGCTTTTACGTCCACATTTAGCGAAGGTAATGCATAAGATGCATAAATATGTACAAGATGGTCGGTTTATAATGGGATACTACCTCATCACAGAACCTGTCACTTTTAATAATTAATAAATAGATAATTTCACCCTTCTTAATATTTAATCACTCATATTTTCTTACAAACCAATAGGCCGCAGTGTTGCCAAACCATTGAAAAAGGAATTCCTCTTAGCTTAATTTTGATAAGATTTACACAGCAGTATTGCAGTTCAATTTGTTACTGTACCAAATTATATTTTTCCATGTATTATATAAAACTATTTTGGTGAACTTTATCTTATTTACTATTTTACTAATTAAAAACTATATTGTTTAATAAAAAATTATGCCTTTTTTATGTATTTAATAATAACCAGGTATAATCCAGATTAGTTTGTTTAATTAACAATAAATTACAGTACTTTTAGTTCTAGGATTCGAATAAGAGCTTAAAACTATGAGTTATTTTATGTTCTTTTTCATCAAAAACTTAAGATTCTATATAGCTTGTTTGTAGGTATTATTCCTTGCAACACCAACTAGCGTGTTATATTTAGGGCAAACAAATTTAGCTCATCGAACAACTCATATCTAATTCGAGCTGCATTTTACGTATAAAAATTTGGTCTTATGCCTTAAACAGAATAATTGTAATTTAATAACTGCTTAACTGAACAGGGTGGTCCAATAATAGAGGACGTCGGCTATAACTCGGGAACCATTGATGAGGTAAAAATATTTTATAGGCAAATCGGCCAAGAGAAATCCCTGTAAATTATTTGTGTATATATATATATATATATATATATATATATATATATATATATATATATATACATATAGTTGGAAAGCTGGCCGCTAGGGGACGTAACAGCAACACAAAAGTGGAAATGCTACTTTTCTCTTAAATTTCACTAATTGAGGTATGTTGAAAATATAAGCATTATATTCTCCAACCAATTACGCACTTTTTGTTTGAGTCCGTTTTTGTTTATTTTCAAAAATAAAGTAGTGGGGGAAGGTCAAACATTTTAACTTTCAAATGTTGATATCTCTATTTTGGATGAACCGAAGTTGGTGTCGAAAAAAAGTGTTTTTTGCTCTACTCGTGGGGGCATAAACTGTACCGTCATGACTTCGTTAGTGGTCACTAGATGGCTTTGTTTCGAAATTCTGCAAATAATGCTTGTTTTCTCAAAAAAAAATTAAATGGTACGATATGACTTTTATGTTACAATTTATTTGGTAGTTATGAAAGGCATTGAATAGTGAATAAAAAATCCAGGTCCACTTTTAAATATAAGTTGATGATGGTCTCTCGAATCCGAAACCTTGGATTAGAAAATTAACCTTGCCGTTTTGTAGAGGAGAAAAAGTGACTGTGGCAAAGAGGAAATTATTTTCATTTCTCATTTCAAATAAACCTAAAATTTTAGGGAAACCAAAAAATTCTCACAACCACATAAGCTTCGCAATAAAATATCTAAAGCAGGGCAGGGCTCGATTTGGGCAAAAAGTTTAAACCGAATTCTATCTTGCTTCATTGAAACAACAAAAAGAACAACTAACCATAAACATACTACAAATTTATTTAAAATTACTGAAAACTGCTTTCGTAAATGCTCAGAACGACGGCTGTGATTGTTAATACAAAGTTGCAATCTTTCCTGTGTGTGCTATAGAAATACTTTGGACGGCATTCCTAATACGATCCACCGTATCGTTTCTTCTAGTGGGTCAAGCCGCATATACTAAATATTTTTATCTTAAGTAGTTTTCTGTCATTTTAAATATATTTGTTGGCAACGTTATACAGCTAAATGCGTGTAAAAGAACAATAATACATGAATTGATTGATGGTAAGTGAAACTACGTGCCTTCTTGTTAGATGAACTTTACCGTACCGTAGTTTTAGCCAACACGTGTTAATGCGTTCCATGCACCAACATAGAGTGGACCAAGTATAAAAGAAGCGAAATTAATCTAAAAATCAAGGAAAGTAGAATTTGAAAATTCGAAAAGCAGTTTACACTGAGAATTGGTTGATAGGACTAAAGTAATAATAAAATAAAAAAATAATAGCACAATGATGGTAGTATAGTATAGTAATAATTATAATAATAAAATGTGTTTAATAAAAAACTACTCACAGGGGGTGATCACAGAGTGTCATGTAGTTATCGATTATCTACGACGTGAGATAAAAAGCCATTACATAACTGATTTTAGCACTGATACCGCACTAATGTGGTATTGATATCTACTAATATTAAAATTAAAACAGAAAATACGTTTATTTTTGTTTTAAGTTCAGCATTACAAACTATTTATTGTAAATACTAATTATACAACTATTGCAGTTATTTAAATTAATACCAGATATACTTGATGAACTTGACTTAACTTGCAATGAACTTGCATTAAATATGTTCAGTTTTTGGATACTAGTTGCTTCATTTTCCTTATTTCCGAGTATATTCAAAACAGTATTTTTTTGTTTTCTTCTGAAGCCTTGATGTATCCTACTGCAACTTTGTTTGATCGACATACCTCGTACCTCTTTACGGTCAAAATATCCACTCCCGTGTTGACTAATAGTGATGTAGAAGACCTTCTAAAGCAGTGGCTGGTATATCGTTCTGGATTGGATAGTTTTAAAAACAAAGCAATAATCTTAGGCATATCTCAAAAAGTGTTTATTCCCATGCACAGGCTATTTTGACATTTACCGTTCTTATAGCACACGAAAAAACGACCATGATCAACGTGTTTAGGGCGTAACTTGATGTAATTTCGGACAATTTCCACAATCTTCAATGTCTCCTGATGTTGTCTTCGTGAGTGGTATTACAAATCAAAAACACGCACCTTCATCTTTCACTTTGTCCAAGAGTTTGTCAGCTCTTCTCTTCTATATGCTCCTGCTAGTCCCCCAATAAGTGCTACTTTCGCCATAAAAACTTGTTATCATCAGCTTCTGTAGAAAAACACCAATATCGCTTTTCGTTAATATCTTCGATTTTGCAGGTCTATATCCTTCCGCCTTTCTTTTTAAAAACGCAATTAAATGCGAGCATTTATTAATATCCACATTTTTTTTAATAGATATTACACTTCGCAGCAATGAATAGTATGTCCAAGGAGAGGATGGTTTTTAAATTTTTGAATTTGAATTTGAATAGACCATTAAAATAGGCTAACAATGTCTTATTACTGGAGATAGTTTTTATGTTCTCTTCTTTACACCATTTCTGACAGAAGAATGGAAATTACGACGATAGCCACTTCCTCGTTATGGGATGGAAGATATGAATCGCTCATGTTGAAAATGTATGAAACTCGTTTCGAACTTTGTGACAAATTACAAATTGTTTGACAGCATTAATTTCTAATGTTTTCTACCACGACTTAGTTATTTGGTTGCTTTGGTATAGTAAGTACATTTACAGTACAGTACAGAGGTAATTTGTTTTTATATGTTTGATAGGTTATCTTTTCACGAAAATTTAAATTATATTATAACTCGGATAAGATTTTAAACCATCGTAGATAAAATTTTGTACGATACATCATCGTTATTAACATACTTGTGTGGTTGCACGCAAGTATGTTAATAACCACTTCCTTAATAACGCTTTTATCCCACTTATCGTAAATATCTATTTCTAATCTCGAAATGTAATTGTACTAGAACTAAAAATTTTGAGTGTCACACTTTTGTTCATGTTTAAAGGTGCTAAGTTTATATGAATCATTTCAAGAAAAATTCTTTTATGATAATACAGGACTTTGTCCAAAGTACGAGCTCCGTCTCAATCAATGTTATGGTTTAAACTTAAAGAGTGGTCTGCAAAGATGCAGTTGTTTATATGCTGTGGCAATCACTTTTGTGTGATGTAATACGGCTCTTGAGGCTTCTTGATGTGTGAGATATATAAATCATGTTATAATTTCAGCAGGGTATCTGATATAAAATATTCCAGTTATCATTCAATTTTAAACGTGTTTTCAATTTTGAGTACAAAAGGGCCTTGTCTGCTTTCTAGCTATTTTAACATCCATGCTTTTAAAGACGGAAATTAATTTGTCTGTCTCACAGACAAATTGATTAATTACATATAAAATGCCTCAATTTATGTTACTAGAATGTGTAAACCGAGTTTTATATCTCAAACCGTTAAAAGATACTTCTTTAGTTCCGTTTTGATAATAATTACAAAACATTACTTATACTTTTCTTGTTAGACTTTAGTAAATATGATAATATATTTTTTTAATTGTCATTGTTTGGATAGATAAATCTGATTTTACAACATTGTCTGAGGTGTGTAATAGAAAGAATTTGTATTACTGAAGCAATGTAAATGGAAAGAAAATAATAGAGGTGAAGACAAGGAAGAAATTTGGTAATGGATTGGGGTCCAGTTTGACAATTTTACAATCAATAATTTTAGGGCTATTTTATATGAAAATTTAAATACTGTAAAATATTTCTGGCTTTTAAGCAATAATATCCAGCAGCTTAACGAGAGCAAAGTCCCACCAATAGAGTTTTTATTTATTTTAAAAACAGGATAGAGCTGTTTATCATAGGAATTGAAATATAACAAATTACTTGAAGTAAAATACATATGTCTGTCTAGGCTACGCTCCCTTATTTAAATTTTATAAACTAATTATCGTAAGGTACAAAAGCTGGTTTTTTTAACCACTAGTAGTAACTCTAGTAACAATATTTGAAATTTCAGATAATGTTGAGTAAAGGAGAATTGTAAAGATATATTTGGTCGTTAAGTGATAAATTTTAGGCAGTTTATTTCTAAACTTTCCAATAAATTTAGTTTAGGGCCTTTATTCCCTACATGAAGGATCTTAAAATTATCGTTAAATACATGATCCTCCCTGACAATATGGCTTGCTAACGTTGAGTCATGTTTATTGTGAATAAAACTGCGTTTATGTTCGTTTATCAGCTTTTTAAAAGTTCTACCCGACTCACAATGTCTTTTGGTGCGAAATAAATGGGAAAATTAAGTTTTTGATTTCTACCCACTTTTATGTCCATGTTAGTAAAAACAGGTCCTTTTACTTTAAATCAATCAAAAATAATACGGCGGGTAATTACATAGGTCGTGGTAGGTCATGGAATATCAGAAAACTAGTCGACACATGTTATGACTACTCGCAAGCCAGGTTTATCGCGCTACTTTTTGCGGCTTGCTTTTCGTAATAAAGTTTTAAAATTGTGATTCAGCACTATGAAAACATTAGAACAAGGTATGTTAGTATATCTTTTTAATTTTTTACCATATAAGTACATTTGTTATAATTATAAAAGACCATTTAATGATATTATGTAGTTTTAATCCCAAAAACTATAAATTTCAAACTTTAAATAAAGATTTTAAAAATACATCGCCAACCATCCTGGTAACTATTGCATTTCTTTTAACTGTAATATTTCTAAATTTAAAATCTGTAAACAATTTTTGCGACTTTTTGCGATTTAAGCCAAAAAATGCGTTTTTAGGATCCAGGATTAAAAATAAAGACCTTGCGAATGTTTGGTTGAAGAATAAAAAAATATTGAAATGTGAGGCGGTTGAAACGAAGCTAAAAGATCTTCTAAATAGTAATAAAGAAAATTATCCATCAAATGAAGCATTTAAAGATGTTTTGAAATTCTTTGATTTAAGAATGAAGACGTTTTTTAAATCTAGTAGTAGGAATGTCTCTAATTTTGAAAGGAAACATTCAAAATGGCTAAATTCCGAAATAATTTTTCGAAGAACTAGTTCACAGAAGGTAAATAATAACAGTTTAATCCTGCGTGATACTACTTATTAAGTTTCTTGTAGGCCTCTGAGGTTCGAAAACGGGGTCGACCACAGAAACCGTTTGAGGAACTAGGCCCAAAAGCAAAAAAAATAAGAACCAACAGAAACATATCTAGTATGTCTACTCAAGAACTACAATACGTTGTAAAAAGATCTAAACAGTTATTGCCACCAGAGGAACCCATGCAAATGGATCCCAGAAATGCCTTGGCACTTTTATTAGACCTAGAGTTATCTGTAAGAAAGTTTAATATATTAAGAAATTCTGTTAACGCGATTCATAAGAACTCTGTCCCTAATATAACCACCATAAACAACTTGAAAAAGTTATACATACCAACAAAAACATCAGTTACTGAAATGTCAGCAGAAGTTGACCTTCAGGAACTATTGGACAAAACAGCAACAAGTATATTAAATATTTCAAATTTAAAAAATATTAACGACTCAGCTAATTTAAAATTGATTTGTAAATGGGGTATGGATGGGAGCTCGGGACAGAGTTCTTATAAACAAAAATTTATGAATGGGAATTGTACTGATGAAAGTAATTTTTTTATTGCGTTCTCTCCAATTAGGCTACTCCATAACGTAAAACTAATCTGGAACAACCCTCGCCCTTCTTCAACACGGTTTTGCAGACCCATTAAATTTATTTTTAAAAGAGAAACTGCTGAATTAGTTCAAGAAGAAGAGCGAGTAATAAATAATAAAATTAACAATCTTAAATCTTTTAGTGGTACGTATAATGGGAAAACAATAACCGTTTCGTATGAAATGCTATTTACAATGATAGACGGTAGCATTGCTAACACTTTGTCCGGTACGAATTCTACTTCTAAGTGTTTTATTTGTAGAGCTAGCCCGAAAGAAATGAATACCCCGGAAGTGTTACAAAAGTCAGTTGTAGATACAAATCTAAGGTTCGGTTTATCCACCCTCCATTGTTGGATACGTTTTTTCGAATGTTTAATTCATATTGGATATCGTTTGCCAATAGCAACATGGCAAGTAAAAGGCATTACAAGCAAAAATATATTTAATGAAAATAAAAAACGTATCCAACATGAATTTAAGACTCAAATGGCATTGCTGGTGGATAAGCCCAAACAGGGATTTGGATCTACAAATGACGGTAACACCGCGAGAAGATTTTTTCAAAATCCGGAGAAAAGCGCTCAAATTACAGGGGTAGATCTAAATTTAATCAAAAAACTTTCAATCATTTTAAGAGTTTTGGCAAGTGGGTATGCCATAAATATTGACGAATTTGGAAGTCTATTAAATGAAACACGAGAACTTTATTTAAAGCTATATAGCTGGTATTACATGCCCAGCAGTTTACACAAAGTTTTGGTACATGGGGTTTCGGTCGTAAAGTTTTTTGATTTACCTATTGGAGAGCTTTCGGAGGAAGCTCTTGAAGGAAATTAAAAAACTTCGACTATACCGAACAAGAAAAACGTCGAGGCTACATACCAATATCGATTTATTAAATTTATTATTAATTACTTCCGATCCTGAGATTTCCTCTCTTCGGAAAAATTGTTCCAAGTCTTCGCCAAAATTAGATGATGAAATTAAAAAATATTTAATAACTATTAATTCTGAGAAGTATGAGTTGGAAGAAATTTGTTTCACGATTTCTTCAAATTTAGAAAGTAATGATGCCACTGAATAAAAATAAGTAGGTTGTTTCTTCGATACCAAATATTTTCTTAATAATTGTTGATTTACTAACTAACTTTATATTAAGTATATAGTATTTAATAGTTTATTATCCTTAAGCTTATCTCCTAAATTTATATATTGTTTATTAATTGAAATAAATTATTTACAAAATAAAAATAAAAAGTTTTTTGCAATTTTCTCAAAAACGAATTGACCGACTTTTAAAAATTAAACGTCAGTATAACGGACTTAACAACCCCTTTTAGACGAGCTATCACTTGATAGCTCTTATCGTTTATGATTTTTATGTAAGGGCCCTGGGGCAGGGGGTGAAAAGGGGCGACCTAATTTTAGGTTAGAAAGTTGCCACCTTTGACAAATATTTTAACGTGTTTCGGAGATTTTTTAAAAAATCCTTAAACTTTGGGATATTTAAAGTAGGAAGTTTTTAAATGAACACCCTGTATAGCTTACCCTGTATAGCTCTCAAGCTAATCGCCATACTTTTATATTTTTAAAGAGAGTTCGTACTTGCAAATTTCACACAAGGGAAAATCCTTTAGGTTGAAAACTATAAACCCCCATTTATATTCCATATTTTATCAAAATTAAATGATTTTCCCAATCCCCATTATAGAGGGTGAATTTTTTTTCACCTAAAAGAAGCTTGTTGATGCCATAATATAAATAACAAAATTTTAAAATTTTATGCTGTTAAGCTTTAAAGATATGTTTTTTTTCCAAAAAAGGACTTATTTTAAACACTGTGCGACTGTCCAAGGAATGTTTTTTGCGCGTGAACCACATGTTAACTACTGCTAGACCCTGACTTTTCATTTCTGTTACATTTATGTTTTGTGTTTTTTAGAAAACTTCCTAGGAAATTATTAGTTTTGAAGTTCTTCCTGTTAACAAGACGTTTAATTTTATTATTTTAAAACATTTAATCTCTACAATGAGGGTATATTCATTATTGAAAATATACATTATTTTGATTGACAATATTTTGTAAGATGTTTTTAAGAAATTTAGAAAGTTTCTCGAAAGGTGATTGTACACAGGAAACTATAGGTCTTAGTGGAATTCCTTCCTTGTGCAGTTTCGGTAACCTCGTAAATTCTGGGAGGCTGTGAATTTTGGATTTTTAGTTCCTTAGCGGTTGTAGGTGAAATGTATGACTTGTTTTCCCATTTGGAAACCAAGTCATTATTTTTTTTCTTTTTATATTAATATATATATATATATATATATATATATATATATATATATATATATATATATATATATATATATATATATATATATATATATATATATATATATATATATATATATAGTGTGTCTACTTAAGTTCTCTACATATGGGAAACTTTTTTCTTAGTAGTTTTACGGAAAAAGTTACTCTTTCTAAAAAATTCTGCTTTCTGCCAAAATAATATTAAAATATTCAAACTTGAGATTGCATATACAGGGTGGTCAAAAATTACAAAAAATCGAAATTGACTCAAGAGAAAAGTACCTTTAATTTTTATTTTATAGCAGAATGTAATACAAAATCTTATTTAGAATAAAAAAACATATCTAGCACTAGATTCGTTGCTTGTTATCTGAAATCACTTCTTAAGAGATGTAAAACTTTGGCTTCTTACTGGCTTACTTTTGTCCCCCCTACATACCAGCAAAATTTCCTTATTTATTGATTGTTGATAATGGCATTGTCACTGCCATTGTCAACCACAATATTGTATTACTTTATTGAAAAATCAGTTTGAATATTATGGTAAAAAGAAATGCCGCTGAAATTAAGCAAAGAAGATAAAATTGAAATAATTTTAATTGTCGGAGAAAATTATAAAACATTTCGAAAAGCTGCAGACATTTTTAACAACAGACACCCCGATAAAATTATACATTTCACAACAGTGGGGAATATTCTAACTAAATTCAAGACTTTAGGAAATGTAGAAAATAACTTCACTAATTTTAATTCTAATAAAAATTACATGTAAATAACTTAATTAACAATAAAAACTAACTGTTCCGCCACTGCACATTTGCCACCATCTCTTTCCATACAGGTAACCGTTCTTACAGAAATTTCTCTTAAAACATTTATAATCATGGCAGGCGTTATGGCCTGTATCTCTTCCCTAATTACCCTCTCCAAATGATCAACATTCTGAAATGGCCTCTTTAGATACACTTGGAACCTCTCACTTATGGGTAGTTCATGAATAAAATCGTACAAGTAAGTATTTAGAAAATCCAAGTAGCGTTGACTATTTAAATTATGTCGAAAAAAAACTGGTCCAATTATTACTCTATCTTTATAAATTCCGCACCACACATTTGTTTTCAATTAATACTGATCACGAGTTTGTATAACAAAATTAGGATTAACGTCACTCCACCAACGACAGTTTTGCGAACTTACAGTCCCATTGGAAGTAAACGTTGCTTCATCGGTAAAAATAATTCGTCTTGCCATAAAAGGATCATCTTCTAGCTCCCCTTGTATCAGACAACAAAACTCGAACCGTCGCTCAAAGTCTCCTGGTCTCAAGTTATGCATAAATTTTGGTTTGTAAGGTCGAAAACTGTTTTCTTTCAATATTTTTGAAACTGTATCTTTACCTACCTTATTTGGCAATGTTGCTGACCATTTGCGTAGGGACTTTTTAGGGGCTTCTATCACAGAGAGCATTACTTGATTTGTAGTTTCGTCATTCGCAACCCTTGACCTCCGTTTTTTGTTAACGTTATTTTCTACATTTCCAAAAGTCTTGAATTTAGTTCCCCATTAGAGAATATTCCCCACTGTTGTGAAAATGTATAATTTTATCGGGGTGTCTGTTGTTAAAAATGTCTGCAGCTTCTCGAAATGTTTTATAATTTTCTCCGACAATTAAAATTATTTCAATGTTATCTTCTTTGCTTAATTTCAGCGGCATTTCTTTTTACTATAATATTCAAACTGATGTTTCAATGAAGTAATGCAACATTGTGGTTGACAATGCCATTATCAACAATCGATAAATAAGGAAATTTTGCTGGTATGTAGGTAGGAACAAAAGTAAGAAACTGAACTTGCCAGTAAGAAGCCAAAGTTTTACACTTCTTAAGAAGTGATTTCAGATAGGAAGCAACGAATCTAGTGCTAGATTTGTTTTTTTATTCCAAGTAAGATTTTGTATTACATTTTGCTATAAAATAAAAATTAAGAGTACTTTTCTCTTGAGTCAATTTCGATTTTTTGGAATTTTTGACCTCCCTGTATATGCAATCTCAAGTTTGAACATTTCAATATTATTTATATATTATATATATCAATAGAACTTTTTATAAAGAGTAACTTTTTTCCGTAAAACTACTAATAAAAAAGTTTCCCATATGTAGAGAATATAAGTAGACACACTGTATATATATATATATATATATATATATATATATATATATATATATATATATATATATATACTTCCTTATTAGATAATACTAGCTTGAGATTCTCGCACATTTTGAAAATTATGAGTTATCTAACTAAAGCTAAAATTAAACCAGAAAATCAGCTAAAATTAAACGTTTATGTCTTTGCTTCATTAATATTTTTGAATAAATCGAATTATTGACATAATAATAAACATTTATAGAATCTCGATATTAAGTGATGGTTTTCAATATTGGCATGACCTGATAATATAATGTGCAGTTTATTTCTTATACAAAACGGGAGCGTCCAAATGGAAATCTAAAACAAATATTCTGTAAAGTAGGTTAAATAGTTACAATAGATTGTAACATACTCGCCTTTCTTCAATATCATATTAAGGAAAATTGTCAATTTGTGCACGACCTTCGAATTTACATTTTCTCATTTTCAATAATGAAACTTGATATAAAGTAATATAGAATACAATGATCTTTCAAAAGAAACTGAACTTAATAGGGCCTTCCATAATTCTGTAGCACCGTTTTATTTATAATTTTTCTTTTAGAATGCAGATACAGTACGTTGCTATATTTTAATAATAATTCAGCTATAACAAATTCAAATAAATTATTAAAAATAAAATATTGGAAAATGATTGCTTGGTATTTAATACTGTAAATATTGCAAGAAATTAAAAACCAATCGTAGCAAATCAAATTTTTAGCCCTCCAGTTATGTTTTGCTTATATTATTGTCATATTTTGTAATTGTGACAATTAGAAAAAGTATTGGTTCCATTGTTGCATATGTCTTGCTTGCTTGCTTGTTCTGAAATGGCGCTGTCAAAATTAATGGCAATTTACTAGCTACACAATTGTTTGTTATACCTACAACTGTCAAACTGAGTAATCGAACTGATCTAATTTAAATCTTGATTGATTAGAGGTGTGAATTGACTCCGCTCCTGATCTCTCATTTTGTAACAATAAAGACTAGAAAAGATATAATAAATGTCTAACTTTGCATTTATATTTTTAGTTTTAATTATATACAGGGATATACACGATTTTACTGTTTTTGTTTTTACATCTCATTCTGGTTGGTTTTTTAACGAGTTTAAACACTTGCTATTCTTTCATCTCTCCAATGGCAAGAGGGAGACTTAGAAGATTAGTTTGGGGTAAAGTCGAACAATGGGGAGCTGAAACAGATCTATTTACAAAATTTAAAAATGTGTGTTAGTTTATGATTTAAGGCACTTATGGACTTCAATTAATTAAAATTATTCATAATTAATTGGGCAAAATTCTGCTTTTTTCTACCTGTTAGTTTACATAATTGCCTGTAAAAAAATCTCGTATGTCCGATCTATGATCGACATCTTAAGGATCATTAAAGCGGCAATAAGAAAGTGTAATTTACCTTAAATTATCTTTTCGGAAGCCAACAGAACCATCCTAACATGACCCGATAATGTTTTTAGGGAAGTTCGGATAACTATTGGTATTTTATGATCTTGTTACATACAAAATGGAAATTTCTGTATATTGTTTTATGCAAAGTTTTATTTCAAAATTTCGTGTCCGATTTTTCTACTTTGAAATTAAACGGCTACGGTTCGAATATTTGTTTTGTCGACGTTTTTAAAAAAATTACTTTTTAATATATTTGAGCTATGTTTTAAGGGGTTAGGCTAGTTAGATTATGATTGATTGAGAATTAAAACATATTTAAATATATCTGTAGTAGGCAGCCTCTACGTGATTTCAAAATTGGATACAACTAAAAAGCTCTTGAGTCACCGCACAGGGTTAAAACGATTGACTCTTTACATTATTATTGAGGTTCAATTGTTCTTTTACTTCTTTTCGAGCTATATAAGGGATATTTTCCTTCCCATAAGTCTCTTATTGAAATTTCTTTTTCTGTCCAGAAACTATAATATTTCAAACTTTACCTACCTTAAAGTTGCTAATAAGTTTTAGGTAGTTGTTTCCAAAGCCAGCTTATAATAAAAAATATAATATTTCTGCATATTTGTGACATATAACATACACATACAATGTCACTAAATGTACAATAAAATAAATATGAATTGAAATATTTAAAAAAGGAAAATAACAGTTTTGAATATAGGGATTTAAGATATTACTTATGGTTATCCTCAAAATATGAAATATATTTTTTCTAGCGTTTAAAAAAACTCGTCTTTTACATTGCCCTGTACAATAAAAAAAATTAATCTCATTCATTTTCAATATATCGTTCTATAATCTGTACATCTCATTGAATTCATACCAGTTTACCCCTATATCACATTTAATTTTTCTGCAAAATTTAAAGTCAATTGAAAAGATTTGTTTACCTTGATTTTTTAAAAAATGTATTTGGCCGCCATTTTGGTTCACCATCTTGAATTCGTACCACAACTTTACCAGTTTATCTCCATATCACACTTAATACTTAGACAAAGTTTGAGATTAATCTAATTAGTGGTTTTTCAGGCTAATATTTTATATATTTTATTAGGCGACTATTTTGTTGTGCTCTCTCATTATTCATTATATTATATCCATACCAAAATATTTCCAGTTCATTCTTATGTAACACTTGATTTGGATAATTAATTTTTCTAGTAATAATTTCTTTGATGTTTCACTAGGCCGTCATCTTGTTCCGGCATATTCGGATTGTTAAAAAAAAAAAACCAGGTCATCGCCATATGACCCTTAATTTTTGACTAAAATTTGAAGTGAATCAAACAAGTAGTTTTTTAAGTTATGCCACGAACTGACAGACAGGCAATTTGACAGAAGGGCCGACGGAATTGATAAAACATATTCTTTGGCATCTAGGGGCATTAAAACATGAATTTATGTAAAACCTGAGAGGATGATTCTTCACAATTACAAACATTTTGTTTGGCTGCTATTTTGTTCCGCCATCTTAAATTAGTACCACAATTTTACTAGTTCATTTCTATACCACAATTAGTTATGGCACACAATTTGAAATCAGTTTATTATGTTGTTTTTTAGGCTGAATTTTTGAATATTTTATTAAGCCGCCATTTTGTTCCGCCATCTTGAATTCGTACCAAAATTTTACGAGTTGATTCTTACATCATACTTGATTTTTGTGCAAAATTTGAGATAAAATGGATAAGTAGTTTTTTAGGAATTGTCTAGTTCCCGGTCTTTTTTAAATCCTAAGGGGTTGAAGGTTTCCAAAAATAGTCCAAATATTATGTATTTTTTTATTTTGCTACGTTTCAGCAGATCTTTGCTACCATCATCAGACTAAAATTACCCAATGTTTGTTTAGCCGAACAAATTAAGAAATGTAAATAGCTAAAAAGAAAAATGTATTAGTAGAGGTTTTTATTTGTTTTTTTTAGAATCTGGAAAATTGACAACTTTCATATCCATGTAATATCACAAACAAAACATATTTTTTTCTATAATTATATATTGTTGTTTCATATATATTTGTAAAAATATTTGTTATTATTTTTTATAATAAAGTTCATAAAAGACGTCATCATCATTAGACAAGAAATTGTTGGATATTATAAATATAAACATACCTTTTTGGGAGGTATGCACCACTTTAAACAATACTTTGTTTTTAATTTGTTTATATAGGCATATATTGTTACTTTTTTAGATATTTCTAGTTAGTTTTCTAACAAGATCATACCATCTGAATTTAATTACATACAGAAAAAGGTTAGGAGGTTAGGCGAAAGTAAACAATGTGCTCTTCAAATAAAGTGTGTTTTTACTGTAATAAGGCTGTATCTAAGTATGTCTTGTGTGATTTCTGCAAGAAGGCATGCTTTCACGAGAGTTGTGCAAAAAGATTCTATTCTAAGGAGAAAGATGCAGTTGAATGTTCAGCCTGTAAGAAAAGTGAGGTTAGGGGTTCCGAACACAGCAAAATTTCTGGTGAAAACTCTCGATCTCCGATGCCCCAGGGCACAGGAGGTAGTAGTGCTGATGAACTAATTAAAAAAATTGAAGATCTGCAGTCTTCTGTTGAATTTATGTCTGGAAAGTTTGATGAACTTGTAGCGCAAAACAAAGACTTTTGGTCTGAAATACGTGAGCTCAGAAGTGAAAATATTGCATTAAAAACAACTGTAAAGCATCTAGAGGAGAGAGTGCATGAACTGGAAATGGAAGCACTGTCGGGAAATATAGAAATTTCAGGCACACAGATTCAAGCCGGAGCTGATCCAAGATTGATTGTTTTGGAGATTGCTAATGATCTTTTGCAATGCAATATAGCGGAAAGTGAGATACGAGATTGCTACAGAAAGGATACCAGGAAAGGTGCTTTGATAATTGCTAAGTTTTTGTCCCCAGACACAAAAAGACAAATTTTACAAAATCGAAAACAGCGTGCAATGGATTCCAGCATGTTACGGTGTAATTCTAATAGGGATAGCAAGACACAAATATACATCAATGAACAACTGACCACCCAAAATCGAAAACTTTTTAGCATTGCCTATAAAATAAAGAAAGAAAAAGGCTACAAATATCTGTGTACTAAAAATGGAAAAATATTCCTTCGTAAGCAAGATGATGGTCCTCTTATACATATCAGTAATCAGGAAAAACTTAACCATACATATGAGTCAAATTTGTTAACTTGACCTGGTGCAATAGTGTCTTACAATGGCTGTGTATCATAAGACTGTGAGTGATTTTTTGAGTAATAAACTAAACCCGACTTTTTGTAACCTTGTATTTAAATGCCCAATCAATGCGGAATAAAGTGTCCCAAATAGAAGCATTGTGCAGCTGTACGAAGCCAGATGCTGTGGTAATTGCGGAAACGTGGCTTGATGTTGGGGATGACATATTTTTCAATCTGGCAGGATATCATGCTGTTCATGTTACTAGGGTCAAACGGGGAGGAGGTGTAGGTATACTACTGAAAGATTGTTATAAGTATAAGGAAGTCTGCAGATATCAGAATAACTGCTCTATGCTTTTTTTGTCGGTGGAAGATATCAATCTCATTATAGGAGGTGTTTATAGGCCAAATGACTTTGACTTTAATACATTTATGGAGGTTCTAGACACAAAACTGGAAGCTATTAGTGCCATGCGTAGAGACATCTGGATACTGGGTGACTTCAACATTGATCTACTGGTAGACAACAATCAAAAACAAGAATTTGAAATTTCCCTGAGCAGTAACGGATTTTTAACAAATCTATTCCATCACGAGTAACTCCAGATACAGAAACGTTGATTGATCATGTTTTGTATAACAATAGCTCAAATACTGGTACACAAGCAAGACTGACATTGGTTGAAGGTATATTTGGGGATCACAGATTTCAATTTCTTCAATTGAACAATAGAGCAGCGCAGACAGAGGTTACAAAAACGTATATTATGACTGAACTAGACAAAGTGACGTTTCAAAATAGACTTGAAAGTATACTAAGGATAGACTGGACTGATCCAAACAGTTTATGTGATGAAGTTGTCCGTTCATATACAAACAACTTAAAATAAAGAACATTTCGTGAGAGATTCAGAAAGAACAGTGCCCCGTGGTTTAATGTAAATATATATAATCTATTAAAAAGTAGGGATTACCATTATAAAAGACATAAACAGTTCCCTGGAAGTGATTTCTTACATAACATGTATAAGGATTGCCAAAACACTCTAAAACTGTCAATTGAGAATTGCAAGAAGCAATACTATGAACAACAAATAGGCTTAGCAGGAAGAAATACAAAAAAGCTTTGGAAAGTTTTAAATAATATTGTACATAATAAAAATATACAAAGGCCAGTACAGATAAGTAAACTGAGTAGTGAAAATAAATTGTATGTAGACACACCAAGTATTGCTTCTGAACTTAACAAATACTTTGTAGGTGTGGGTCCAAGGCTGGCGCAGTCTATTCAAACAAACAACAACTATATTTCCCCACTGCACACTACAAGGAACATATTTTATTGGGAACCCACAGAACCAGCCGAGATAATTAATATAATAGATCATCTAAAGTGTGGCAAAAGCCCCGGCATTGACAAAATCTCAACTGAAGTGGTTAAAGAACACAACCATCAAATGTCCAGCATACTGAGTTCCTTAGTAAACCTTACATTCATGAAAGGAGTGGTTCCCAACTCACTCAAAATAGCAAAAGTGATCCCAATATATAAAGGTGGTAATGCTGCGCTACCTGAAAATTACCGACCAATCTCTTTACTCTCCGTGATCTCAAAAGTGCTTGAAACTTGTGCAAACAATAGACTTTTACGTTTTTTAAACAATGAAAATTTCTTTTTTGTGGGTCAATATGGATTTAGACAGGGCTGCAATACAACTACAGCCACAACGGATTTAATTACATCAATAGTAGATAATGTGGACAAGGAAATGGCAAGTGTCTTTGTCTCACTTGATCTTAAAAAAGCCTTTGACGCAGTTAACCATGAGCTCCTGTTAACTGTACTAGAATCACTGGGAATCAGAGGCCAACCGCCCTCCTGGTTTAAAGACTATCTGTCAGGTCGAACTCAAAGTGTGTGCGCGAACAAAATAAGTAGCAGTGTTGAAGACATTACTTGTGGAGTTTCGCAGGGTTCTATTCTGGGACCGACTCTTTTTTTAATCTATGTTAATTCGATTTCCAAACTACCATTAAGAGGACAAATACAGCTATATGCTGATGACACATGTTTAGTATACTTCAGTAAAAGCAAAGAGCAAATCATATTGAATGCTGAACATGATCTTAGCCTTATTCAAGAATGGTTAAACTTCTATAAACTGTCTCTGAATATAGGGAAGTCAAAATATATGGTGTTCTCTAAAAATGAGCAATGGCAACAAATTGTTTTAACGCTAGATGGTGAAATCCTTGAGAAAACAAACTGTATAAAATACCTTGGACTTCACATTGATGATAAGCTGAATTGGGAACCACATATAAGCTACCTCTGTAAAAGAATCGTACCTGCTGTTGGAATGCTGGGAAGAATCTCCAGATACCTGTCACTGCACCAAAGGAAGCTAACATATTATTCACTAATACATAGCCACCTTACATACTTGACACTTCTATGGAAATGTACGAGTGAAAATAAAATACATCCCCTACGAGTTTTACAAAACAAGGCCATAAAAAAGATCTTTAACTATCCACGTCTATATCCGACAGAAAATTTATATTTGCCCAATTGAATGATGGATATTCATTGTCTATATATATATATATCAAAGTTGTATTTATATTCATAGAACAAGATTAAATGAAATAAACACAAATGTACAGCTATCTACCAATAACTACTGCCACGACTATAATCTAAGAAACAATAGCCAACTACGAACTGCTCCAATGAAAACTACTGCAGGACAGAGAGGTCTCCTAACTGAGGGAATCAGATTGTATAACTCAGTTCCTGAAGATGTAAGAAACCAAAGAACTACATCCTTTAAGAGAAGCCTGAAGCAGCTAATTTTGCAGGGGTATTTTAAACACTCACAAACATAAATTTTGAAAAAAAAACACATACTATTCTTGTAATTTATCTTTATTGTATTTCGTAATTATACTGAAGACAAATTTTATATATAGTTACCTTCTTTTTACATATATAATTTTAATGTATGACCCACATAGCTTCGGCTCGGGTCAAATAACTACTTTTATTAACTCTTCTTGTTGTAAGCTGTTGTGAAATTATTATTTGGAATAAATAAATAACATTTATGCCTTAGGTCCAAACTTTAATTTACCGTTTTTTTGATAATAAGGGAAGAAAAAAGGCACTTTTCATAATTAGTTCTTTTGAACAAAAATCAAGATAACAACGTAAGACAAATCAGACCTGATTTCCCTAATTTAAAAATAAATAATTTGAAAATAAAAAAAAATTAAATCAGAACATTCCAAATATCAATTACAGTCATTCTACAAAGAAGTTAGCTGCGATCTTGCCTGAGCTATAAAGTTTCTGAAGATATTATTTTGGTAAGAGCGGTTAAAGCAATGTCAGCATAATAATGGATAAACAAATAGGATTCAAAATTGATGGAATTATTATCTAACACCCACACCCACTGTTCTGTCCAAAACAACATTATTTAAAAAATTCAGGACAAAAATAACTCTATACTTAGTGAAAGGTGCAAAAATTATTATATTGATAAAACCACGTATTATGAACTAATTTGTCATAATGGAAATTTATGTAAAATATACGATTTGTTTAAGATACACATAGAAAACTTGCCCCTTAGACAAGTAGTATCAAATAATGGTAGCCCTGTTTATGATATTTTTACTTTCTTATCACAAATTAAAAAAAAATAGTTTTAGAATCACCTTACACTATCAAAAATTATTTTTAAATAAAAACCGAAATTACATCTTAATTTCGATTCAACAAAAGAATATAAGTTTATCTCCCTTGATGTTCTATCTCTCTATACAAATACAGGTATTGCTACCGCTATCGATTATATAAATACAAAAATATCATTACTTAGATATGAACATACCTAAACACACTCTTATTCTGCTATACAATTTATTTTTAATTTGTGTGTTTTCTCCTACAAGAATAATATTTACAAACAAATATACGGCTATCCTATAGGTTTTCCTCTTTCTCCAATAATGGCTGATTTAGCTCCATTTGCACTCACCCAGCAAGCCTTTTATAGTTTTTATACATTACTTTTAGTAGGACCAGGACCAGAACCTGGATACCAGACTCACATTTACAGTAGAAATACCGGATAATCCTTCTATTCATTTTTTAGATATCACACTTAATCTTGAAAATAATAACAAAACCTCTACAAATTGGTATATAAAAAAAAACTTGGTCTGGCAAATATTTGAATTTTTATATTTTTTTTATCATCCTATGAAGTACAAAATATCAACCATGAGGAATTTGGTCGTCAGAACAATTTTGCTTTCAGATGCTAAATACTTAATGATAATCTCATTTTTATTAAGAATTCGTTAGAAAAAAATTCTTGCCAAAAAATGCTCTTAAATCGAATTCTTGATGACCGCTACAGCAAACTAACGAAAAAAAAAGTTCTCATACCGAACAATAATAATCACGTTAATAACTTTCAAAACAATTCATTCACATATACTTACATAAAAATGCCCTTTTTCCACACGATTGAGAAGCAAATGAACAAAATATTACAATCTGCTGCTCCGGCCTGTACACCTTCTATTCTTGTTTCTAATATGTTCACTTCATTAAAAGATCGTGATGATAAAACATTGCAAAGTAGTTTAATATAGAAATTAGAATGTATGCCCTGTGACCCTACTTTTGTAAATATAGGCGAAACATTTGTGTCACCATTTACTAACAACATTACATGCATTTGATTTAAACCATTTTTCCAAACAATAGTAATCAAAGAACTGATTATGATCATATAATTTCATTTTATAAACATCAAATTTAAAAATAATTTAGCATAAAAAGTTCTATTTTCTTCTTACTTACTCGAAAACAATACATCAAATAAATGAAAAATAACTGCTTCCTAAAAACAAAACATTGATCTGACATCTCGCGTTGAATTGCTGATACCCAAGAATATAATTTTTATATATTTGATTGTCTTAAACTCGAACACGCTCTTATGTGGAAAAAATTAACAACATAAGCCTGCATAAACAAATTAAAAATTAAGTATGGTTTTAAGTGCTATACACAAAAAGGTATGTTTATATTTATAATATCCAATAATTTCTTGTCTAATGATGACAAGGCCGCCATTTTGTTTTGCTGTATTGGATTTTTACCAAAATGTTACCAGGGTATCCCCATATGACCCTTAATTTTTAACCAAAATTTGATGTCAATTGCTTAAGTAGTTTTTTAGCTATACCACAATCAGACAGACAGACCGACGAAATTAAGAAAACATGTTTTTCGACAGGGACCCTGAAATGTAAAGATCTGAAAAAATTTTGGAGAGTGATTTTTTCACGATTATAATACTTCTTTATTGCGAAAGAAGTAAAATATTCAAATAACACCTGACTTTTAAACAGAATAAGCGAACGAAGAATGTTCTCACACAGTAAATCAATAATACTATTTCTGCAACGCGTTTTTATCTACGGAACTGACCTAAACGCTTAAAATAGAGACGATTACCAATGCTTTATTGGGTATTAAAGAGAGTTATTTTACTAGATTAGATACTTAATAAGGCTCGGAAAAACAAAAGTAAGTTATTTTTATTTAATGGACAAAGTTGAAAAATTTTAAAGGTGTTTGCGTTTTTTTCCACTGTAATAAACATAATCTAATACTTAATACCTAAAAAAAATAAAAACTAAAGAGTAAAAAATAAAATTTATTATACGAAAAAACCGTGAAGTGCTAATAAAAAAGGAAAACTTTTACTATCTGTGACCAGCATGATAACTGGCACCCCACGCTTTTTCTTTTCGTATAATAAATTAATGTATATGTGGCCCGAAATGTATTGTCATAATTGTATGTATCTATTGTATTTTTACTTTTTAATTCACTTTATACAAGCATGTTTTTTAATTTTTTTAATATAATATTTTTAGTCAGATAGACAACAATTTTCGATCTGCACAATGCACATATAAAGTTTGTTCTCCATGTTGGCGATGTCATTTTGAATTTTTTAATGTTGACTAATTTAAATACCTCTAGATACCAATTTTCTGTCGAATTGGACCACAAATAACAATACTTGCCCTCCATATAGTTACGAATATTTCAAATTACATTGACAATGAAGCTAACATGGCTGTGGTCATAACTAATATCCGTTGCATATTAGTTATTTTAAATATAAATTTAAAAAATGTCATAAAAAGCAGTTTTTAACACAAATAAGTAACACTACCTTTTCTACAAACTTTTAAAAAATGTATCTGTAATTGGGAAATATAGGAAAAGTTATATTAATTTTTTTTAAAATCGCATTATTCTGGACTAAATATTAACATTAATTCCATATTGTTGATAGAAACATACACAGTTATTTACCGTGACTAACGAAACATTTTATTTTGATTAAGTAACTTCATTCGTAATATATTAAGATGTTTACTAAGTCCCAAGAATAAAATACTTTTAGATTTTCACTTTTATTCACAACTTGTGACATGTTTCGCTAACACTGTAGCTTCGCCAGACAAACGGTATTTAAACTAACAATTTGCTAAAAAAAAAAACATTTTTCGCATTATTTGGCCGCCATATAGAATTCATACCATAATTTTACCAGTTTATCTCTAATTACACCGGCCGACGAAAAAATATTTTTTTGTTGTAACACAAATCAGAATAGCATAATCTAATAGAATGGACCTATCCAAATACGAAAATGACAAATAGAAAGTTGTAGCACGTAGGGTTTTCTTGTTAGAGTTGTAGAACCACATCGAATGTTACGATACTTTATATCTATAGAAAAAATGATTTCAGAAAATTCTTAACCCTGTTTATTGACTATGTTTACAGTTTTCGCCTATTAAACAAACCATACATCTAAGAGAAAGCAAACGAGAAAAATATTAACTTAAAACACTAATCAAACTTTATTTTTTTCCGTTTCCGTGTGCTATCTTCTCTCTTCAAAAACCAACAGTAGTCACCCATCATGGCATCTTAGTGAAACCTTTCATCCTGCTCGTCACTAACAGCTCCCAAATTTTTAGGAAAAAATGACAGATGGGAATGAAGGAAGTGAATTTTTAATGACATTCTGGCACCAAGCTCTTTATAGGCATCTAAGAGTTCATTAACTAATTGTTCATCATTTTCATCCATATTGTTGCCTCTTGAAATTCGCTCCTTTCTGGCCAAATTTTACATAATGCTGATTTATTGCACGACTGTCCCATAAACAAAGAAAACAGCAATATTTTGTAAATCCTCCTGAAGTCCCACTAAAATCGCTATAACTTTTAAGTCTCCACATATCTGCCGTTTATACCTATTGTAGTTTATTTTATCCAAAATCGTGCGCATATTTTCATAATGTTCTTTCATTGCAACTGAATGGGCAACTGGTATAGAGGATTTTAAATTTTCATTATGCAATAACACAGCTTTTAAGCTATATTTAGATGAGTCTATGAATAAGCGCCAATCACGGGGAGAATGTTGAATATCAAGTTCCTGCATTAAACTGTCTACATCAGTACACGCGCACAACGAATTTTCCAAACTGTAGAATTCAGAAAACATAGCATTTCTTTTTCTGAAATTCGTAATTTTTGTTTCTTTGGCCAATAGGTTCCATTCCTTAAGACGGGAACCCAGAAGTTCTGACTATTGCTTGGATAACCCCAAAACACGTACTAAATAATTTAATTCACTTTGAATAATCAAATGTGGCTCGCCGGAACTGGGACCTGTGGTAAAAGTGGGATCGGTGCACTGTTGTTCTGAGCTGCCTGATGAAGCGTTATTTCCATTATCTCCAAAATCAATAGCTTGCCAATTTAAAGGCGCAATCGGCACTGGCAAATATGCATTCTGAGGAACAGGTCGTATGGCAGATTGCAAATTCGGATATTCTATATTGTGCTTTCCCTTTTTGGAATAACCTTCAGTCTTTGTCAGGCAAAAATAACAATCGTCAGAATGATTGGTGGGTTCTCGCCATACCATTGGAACTGCAAAAGGCATACTTTTTCTCTTTCCCTTCATCTACTGCACCAATGATAACAAAGCACATATGGGGAGCCCACCGCTTATCTTGATCCCCAATTAACACACCAAAATATTTAAAGTAGGCTTTTTTTACATTTTCGGAAAATGGCCTGGCTTGTGATTTCACCAGACATTCTCCACAAATATAACAAAATTTGTCAGAAGAAATTTTGCAACTTCGGCGCGTTTGACTCGACAGTCTCGTCTTCACATACACTTGCTTATCGATACACAGAGAACCACTCAATTCGAAACTCAACAGAAGAGTGATGTTTAACGTTTATTTTATGTCTAAGTCAATAGCGAAACAACCCAGTCTAGGTTAACATAAGTGGTTCCACGTGTTCGGTTTTGCTGCTTTATTTCGGGGGGAAACGAGAGACTCAACCGCTCAGAGTGGAAACTAACGACCCCGCAAGAAAGGGAGCAGACGCTGTGAACGTGTGAGGCCTAGTTGTTCCTGCATTCTATCCCGTTTGTCTGCCGCAGTTCTACATAGAATATTAGCGTAATGGCCGCTATGTGGCGGGAGTGGGAGGGGTAAGGGGACAGCTTGAAAGAAAAGGTCATCTCGTGAGACCAGTAGTACTCTCAAGGGGCACCTAGTGGAAGCCAAGATGCATTTCAAAAATTAAAAAGTTATTTGAAAGATTCGGGGTGTTCGGGAGCTGAGAGCTCGCCATCCGGACATCCTACCTATTGGGCTGGAGAATGGAAAGCAAAAAAGTGGCAGCCGACTCCATTTTGAAAAAGAAAGAAAGAAAGAACCCAGTCTAGGTAATTTTTCCGTTGTAAAATGGACCCATTTTAGCCGCCCCACAATAAAATTGTTTACCTGCGAATATAAAAGGTTCTAATTAGGCTTTTAAAAAATGGTAGGTATTAGGGCTTCCCGAATATTTTTTTTATTATTGGAATGGTATTTCCATTATGAAAATAATGAGCTGGCCTGTGTGAATTTTTGGTGTCATCAGTCTTTTTCACTGTTCTCAACTAAAAGTGCCTTAGTGATATTAAGGTTTGTTGTTATATATTTCAAGTAGACACTATTTTAAAGATATAATCTGTACTTTAGGATAAACTTATTTGCTGTAATATTTGTAAAATAAAACACGTATGTATTGTATTGAAATTTCTACTGAGTGATTTTTAATTTTCTGTTCAAAACTGTAGTAGCCAAAAACTGAGTTTCGGAGTGATTTAATTAGTTGCTTATTAAACAGTCCTACTAGATTCTTTTTCAATAAAATTTCACTGTCAAGAAGTGCCAGTGGCTAATATACAGAATTTTTTAGGTACCATGTTTCTGCGAAAGAGTGAACTTTTTAGTGGTGCCACGAAAAAGACGTCATCAAAACAAAAAATTCGACTGTCTTTCAGTATGTTGTCAAACAATTTAATATAGAAAATTTTGATGAACACTCATATACAGAAAATATAAAAAAGTAGTCAAAAATTTCACGAGCGAAGTGACCGAAAAGTTACATAACTGCAATCGTACTTTAAAAATGTTCATTGCCCGCTATCATCAATGCGTTGATGAAGAAATAGATGTTCTTCCTACTCAATGTGGTACAAAGTTGGTTCCAGCAAATATCGGTAGACCACAGAGACATTTTTCAGAAGTTGGTGTCCAATTAAAACGGCAAAAAGTGACATCTTTACTTGAGAATTATTCTACTGAAAAGTTGTCATTTGCCGTTAGTACCAACGAAAATTTGGGCAACGAGATGTTGCTAAAATTGTTCAGTCTGTTTCTGACCATTCACTTAATGCAACCGAAATAAAAAAGTTGATAAATAATTCACATACTATACCTATAAAATATACTCCAGAAGAAGCACGACTTGTATGTAGATGGGGTATATTCTCATGCAATCTGGTGCAAAATTCCGGAATGCTGATATTTACCCTCTAGCAACTTGTTAAAAATAGATTTGACACAGCTACAAAACAATTGTCAGTTTAATAAGAGGTATTAAAACAGAACTTAACAGAAATACAAGAATGTGTTACATTCTTTTATAAATGGGGCTGTGATGGTTACGCAGGTTATTCAACTTATAGACAGAAATTTACCAAAGAAAATAAAAATACTTGAACGGATTTATATTTATTTGCAGTATGTATTGTCCCTCTTTGGCTCCAAACAACAAACAAGACTTTATTGAATATTCCTCGTGATTTATTGACTAGATATTGCAGGCTGATAAAAATGATTTTTGAAAAGGAAAATAACGAACTGTCTAAGAGAGAAATAGAAAATATAGAAAATCAAATTAAAAATATTATACCGACAAAAATTATGATCTCTGATAGAGAATTTGGGTCAATCATTCTTTTAGTTTAACTATAATAGATGGAATAATGTATTAGTTTCCTTTGATCCACTGATATCTAGCCTATCGAAGTCAAGTAGTTTTTTAAAAAATAGCCATAAGATTGCACCTGTAGCAGGGATATTGAATTATGATCGGATCCTAGTGTATTAGATGATAGCACTAATATTAACGATAACTCTAATCCTGAAGACTCAGATGAGTAACATATCTGTAATATTTAAGTTAAAGTGCGTAATTTAAGTTACTGTCAGATTCATATTTATCTTTTATTATTATTATAATCTTCAATGTTAATGTTTTCACATAAATATTAGTTTTATTTCTGTTTGGTCTAGCCAGTTTTACCATAGTTTCACTCAACCAAAAAGGTTAGGTGCTAAGTTAGATGATTCTAAGGAATTTGTTTTTTTTGAATTATTATTTCTAACAGAGATGCAGTTATAGAAACATATTTATAGATTGTTTCTATCGGACTCTCCATGTTAAGTATTATCTGTCTAAAAGATCAAAGAAAACGTATACGATGGTCGCCTGTAATAAAACATTCTGTACATAATGCAGTATATAATCTAATAAATACTTCCTTTATCCAATAGAGCATATAAATTGTTAGAGATAAGAATTTATGTTGATTATTCATTTTTATTCTCTAGATTTTACTTTTTCCCACTGTGACACAAGAAGATTGACAGACAGACCGACAAAATTGAGAAAACATGTTTTTTGACATCTAGGGCCTTACTATCTAACATTTCCTCCTTTAAAGGATGCCCAATTGACATGTTATGTTTACCAATACGATGTAGGACTGTAAATAAGTAAGATATGCTTGCCATCAGACACAATACACTTACCTAATAACGGCCCAATAATGTCTTTTAATAATAACTATTGCTAGCTCTAGTCAAGTAGGTTCGGATTCTTCTTTTTCATTACTCTGCCTATACCTCCATCTCACAAATCTCTTTACTTTAGATGTAATATTTAAATTGAGCGCCACCAAGTTTTAATTTAGGTCATATAAAACTAACAAAATAGTTGCATTGAATCTAACCACTATCAATAGGTAAAAGCAATAGGTAAATAAATACTAATATTGATCAATTGAAAACCAACACATTGGAAAAAAATTACATTTATTGTTCAAATTCACAATGTTTGGTGTTACTTATCCCCAAGAAAAAGAAAAGAAAATGTTCCGAATTACACAAAAATGATTGATAAACCAATTCCATTAACAAGGGAGCTTAATAGCATCCCAACAAAAATGGAAGGAATTAAGTTGTCCCTAACAGAGTTTAGATCTATTTATAATTACAATAACTGAAACCACAACTAGATTATTTGACTTGGAGTACGTAAATACAAAACCCAGATTCTTATTCTTTATCTATACCAACCTAGAATAATAACAATTAGATTACAATATATAAAAAAGAATTCAATCAAATATTTAGTTTGAAATCCTAATAATAAGTTTTTTCCTCTTTTAAATAATTTAAGTTAAAACAAATAATATATTTACAGGAGATAATGGTTAGGTTAAGTATTAAAAGAGAAAATAAGTTTAGATTAGCCATCACGCTGTGAGGCAGAACAATAACTATGTACAAAATGTCTATAATTTAGATTTGAATGCCTTAGATATTACCCATAAAATAGCAGTAAATATATGCAGCGGTACGAAGCCGGCTACGTTTCACCTTACAGAAATTTTGCATAGGATGCTATATATTAGACACCAATATTTAAATTAATATGCATAAATAGTTCAATTAAAAGAAATAGTAAATATTTAAGACTATATATCCTTCAGTGTACAAAAAAAAATTGAAATTAAATGAAATGCTTATTACCATAATAATACCATTTCCAAAACAGGAGAATGAGCGGTATCGTCGGCGGAAATGCTCACAATGCATATTATTATAAAGATATTAAATATTATTAAATGACTTACACAACATGGACACAATAAAGATGAAAAGACAACCAGCCTTGATTCTAAAATTTACATAACAAACCATATACTAATTATAAGCAGATAGAAATGAAAATATATAATATTAAAACCAGTTTAAAAACCTTAAAGCTAGAACTTAAATGGAAAATTACTAAAACTTAAGTTGAGCTAAGTATCATTATTAAATTCCTCCCAGAACTTACATTTATACAAACATTTATCAATTAGTAGACCGGTAACTGAGCTCTTAAAGACCTTGTCAGATGTCATGTCCCTAATATGTTTTGGTAGAAGAATATAGGCCTGGATAGCTCTATAATATGAACTTTTAGCAAAGAAAGCCGTGTTGTGAAAGGGTGTTCTCAAGTCATGAGAGTGCCTTGTTAAGATCTCCATGTTTCTGGCATAAAGATCATGGTTTGTCTGAAATAGTTATTTATGTCCTCTCACAAACAATACTAGTTGAAGAAAGTAAAGAGATGGAACCGATAAGATATTGAGATCTCTGAACAAGGGTTTGCAGGATGCTCAAGGATGCCTCTTTAGGATGGTTCGAACTACTCTTTTTTGAGTTATAAAAATGTTTGTTGCATGGGTTGATGAAGCCCAAAAAATAATTCCATATGACATTCTAGACCTAACATAAGCAAAATAAAAATATCTTTAAGGCATCTAGTGAAACATGGTCCCTTAACACCCTTAAGGCAAAACATGCAGAGTTCAATTTGCTATTCAGCTGCAGAATGTGGTCATTACATGATAAGTGAGTATCTAACATTAGGCCCAAAAATCTTACATTCTGCACTACAGGAACCGACTTATGATTCATCCTAACATACACAATTTCAGGTCTGCTTTTTAAAATTTGAAATTGCAACAAGGCTGTCTTATCTGCATTCAGCTTCAAACCATTCTCGTTGCACCACAATGCCATTCTCTCCACCATCCCTGACAGATTTCCTGATAATCCAGACAGAGTTCTCTCCGTTATAATAATAGAGGTATCATCGGCAAACTGAAAAACCTGTCCCATGTTAAGTATATCACCCAAGTTGTTCACATATATTAAAAAAAGCAAGGGTCCCAGGATTGACCCCTGTGGGACTCCCTGCTGTATGTTTGATGGTGCAGAGAAATATCTTTTGCCTCCTTCCAGCAAGATAAGAACGTAAAAGTTCCAAACAGTTACCGCTAACCCCACAATTGTACAACCGGACAAAAAGGATGTTATAGTCTATTGTCTTAAAAGCCTTTGAGAGGTCAAAGAAAAGACCAGCTGCCATATTATTGTTGTCCAGAGAATCAGCTATAAGATTTACTAATTTAAAAATAGCCAGTTCAGTTGACACGTTCTTACGGAAACCAAACTGACGTTCATTCAAGATGTTGCGGTATGTAAGAAATGATATGATTCTGTTATAAATTGCCCTCTCAAAAACCTTTGATAAACCAGGCAACAGTGACACGGGTCTGTATTTGGTCATATCAGTCCTTGGGCTCTTTTTGTAGATAGACAGCACCTTAGCTATTTTTAAAACATCAGGAAAAACTGAATTCTGAAAGAATTCATTAATAATATTGTGAAGGGGTTGACAGATATATTCTTAAGCATATTTTATGATGTTAGTGGGAATATTGTCTATGCCAGAGGAAGTTTTGTTTGGTAATCGCTCTACAATCTCAAACACTTCCTGTTCCGTTACAGGGCTAAGGAATATACTAGAGGTCACACTAGGTTCAACTCGAGGAAGCGAATTCTGGCCACCTGGTATAAGGGTAAAAAGGCCATTGAAGGCATTACAGATATCAGATGGAGAAGACAATTCATCACCATTTTCAGGATCTACCAAAAAAGATGGCATATCTCTGCCTCCACTTTTTCCTATGACAGAATTTACTAGTGACCACACTGCTTTTGATTTATTTTGAGCATTGATTATTTTGTTTGTGTTTGTTTCTATTTCTTTCTCAGAAATAAAAGTTTTTAGATTCTTCTTTTCAGTTTTAAATTGTTTTAAGATCTCTCGACACCCTGTCCTTTTGTAGAGTCTGTACAAATCATTTACGTAGTCAGAGTAAAGTCTAACCTCTATTGTGATTTGCTTTTATACAGTTGTTTTAATCCTGTACAATGTTAATGGGAAACAGAGATCAAAATAGTATTTGAAAATGTTGTAGAATACCTGGAATTTTTCATTCACTCCGTGCACATCATACAGATCAATCCAGTCCTCGCCCCCCAAACACTCTAAAAATCTTTGGATGTTGTCTTCTGAATAAAACCTTTTATAACCAAATACAGGAGAGCTACTCTCTGATGAAAATTCAAGTTCTAAGGACAAAGTGATGCTATAATGATCAGAAAAAGTTGTAGTTCTTATAAAACAGTCCACCATTTCAGGATTATAAGTTGAAAATATGTTATCAATTTGACTGCTCATTTGGCCCACATTTCCAGGTCTTGTCACTCCGTGAACATGGGAAACCAGACCATAAGACAATAAGAGATCCATTACCAGACTCACCTCTTCACCCTCCAACAAAAAGTCTAAGTTAAAATCACCGCATATAATCAGAGAATGTTCTGTACTGTACAAAGCCTCCAAGAGTTCCGCCAATCCACTGATAAATATATTGAAATCACCTGATGGAAATCTATATAAAGCAATTATTTTAATATATTTTTTACCTATAGATATGTTTGTACAACTAAACTCAAAATGTTTTTCAACAGGTAATACACTGACACTAATATCAAAGCATTTAAAATCACAGTGTGCATATATCACAGTACCTCCGCCTCTAAAATCCTTCCTACAAAAAGAAGTTACTTGCTTATATCGACAAAAACTGATAAACTCAATTTCATTTTGTCGAGCCCAATGCTCACACATGCAAATAATGTCAGGCTTGGTTTGTTTGGCAAAAGCATCAATTAGTAGAACTTTATTCTTTATTCAGACTGCAGATCGTAAAAGATGTTTTTTTAATATTACATTGAGCATCTAGATGGTCATAACTTCCTCCTGCATGCCTGTTGCAAGTTTTTGAGTTTTGTGAAAATTTTTCACGTTGTCCACTCCATCTTCTAAATGTTTATTGCATCCAGCCTCTTCTAATCCCGACTGCTGACCTGTCGCTTCACACCCCATGGATTTCTTCTTGGGAAAAAAGAATTTACTGACATATGTACCAGCAGGCCAGAAGTCAGGTATTTTAATCCTGGGCTCCAGGAAACTCGGTACTCCAACTTTGAATGATGTAGCTTTTGAGTTTGATCTGAATGGAATTATCTTCTTGCATTCGTAACTGACATCTGCATTGTGCTCTTTTTAAAATTCCACAATGTCTTGTTCATTTGTATCTGGGTGAAGCTTAGAAATGAATAACCAGCTAATACGTTCTACTGTTCTTAAGTTGTGTTTAGAAGTACCTTTGTTACAGTTGCCTTTTGAGATGTTTTTGAGGTAATTTTGTTTCTTCTTTTAGGAACAGTCCAGTCATCATCATTTTTTAGGGCCTCCGCAAACGTGGTCGAAGCCTGAGTGTTTAAATTAAATTCTTCACATTTTTCAACAACTTTTTCCTTTACGGTCTCAACGGATGTTTGTACTTGCGAAGTTTTATCAATTTTTGGTAAGGAGCTCGATTTTTTACTTTTTTTCCTGAATTTTGTGTGTTCCATACTCGTTTTGTTTACCTTTTTTGAGGCCAAGTTTTTCTTCCAAAAAATCGATTTTTTCTTCCTGGAGTCGAATAATATTTTGTTTATCTTGAATAATAATGTCCTTTTCACTAATTATTTGTTTTAAAAGCTTGATTTGTATTTCCAAAGAATCGCTTTTTGGGGTTATGTTTGTGTTTTTGTTAACGCCGAATTCACAGCACTGAATCACATTTTCTGCTAAGAATTTTATCTACTGCCCCCTTTCTGCACAAGAGGGGTGCCAAAATTCACCACAATTTATACAAGAGGCTACTGTAACTGCCTTTTTTTTACAACATTTAAACATACGCACGTCAACGTTCGCCATTTTTAAATAAAAAAAAAATTGTTTTGTCAACTAAACTAGTAAACATTAAATTGGTTGATGTGAGAAGCACACTAGACAAGGTATGACCCTAGCAAAACTTTGCTAATGCCTTGTCTTCAAAGTTCCAAAAACAATCCCAAATGAACTTCAAAGGTTACAAAAACCCTGAAACAAGAATTGCCCCATGTAGAGGAATCTCCACAACAAAGTTGTTTCATGTATGGTTCCATGTACGGGATCTCTGACTTATCTTAAATTTATTTTCTTGGAATTTATTTACATATATTTATAGGATAAATTTATTTACATACATTTTACATCTTAATTTTACATTGGGAATGTACCTTCTTAATATAGATATTGTTTTTTTATATATGTTCACATAAGATTCAACTTATTATTTTAAATGGGTATATGTACTTAATATGTGCGTTGTCTGGTATGCATAAGATTTTGCAGTTTCTTTTTTGTAGTGTGCTTCCGCTCTTGATAGCATTTGCTTTTATATTATTGCTATTATGATTATGTAAAATTATATAATTTTAAGAATATGAATATTTTTCAGTATTTGCTTGCATTTTTCAACTAGTTATTCTGTTTAATGTATACTTTATGTATGTTTTTGCTATTATCTTTAATGTAATTTAATTTGCTTGGATTTTTGTGAAGCAGGGCTTATTATATAATATATGTCACAATTTGATATATTCTTTATTAGGTTAAGTGAATACATGCTTGCCGAGACACTTAGGCATGATGCGCCTTCATCATTCATTTATTGTAAGCTATAAGTTTATTTGGTTTTATTTATATAAATACATATACATATATTTTTTTTATTTCACACCTATGCATAACATTGGGAGTCTTTTTTGTCCACGGGCCTGTTTTGGGGAAACGCTAGGGAATTCTATATTCTATATTCAAATTATATATATATATATATATATATATATATATATATATATATATATTTAATGGATGAGTTTAAATTTGAAGTATCTCATTTGACCATTCGATCTATTTTCACAGGGTTTCTTCAATTTACAACATTAATTTTAGATACAAATTTTGATATAACATTCTTTACAGAGACATGGCTCTCGGATAGTGATGATGTTTCTTTTTTTGACATTCCAGGCTATGTGTTAATTCATAGGGAAAGACCAGGTAGAGGTGGAGGTGTGGCAGCCTACATTCGAAACAATTTAACATTTGAAATAATATATTTTGAATTCAATGTTACCCCGCTTTTCATGTTTTGAATACTTAAGATTAAGCTTAAAAATAAATTCTATGCCTTTTGTGCCTTTTATCGTCCTCCAAATACTAATTCTAATAGCATTGCAAATGATTTTGATAATATATTATCATGTATTTATCCGCCTGTGGAGGAAATAATCTGTTTAGCGATTTTAATGTAAATTTATTAAACTTAAATAACCCTTTGATACCCCTCTTTGAAAATTATAATTTTATTCAGATAACTGATCAACCTACCAGAATATCTAGAACAAGCTCTACACTGCTAAATCCAATATTTATAACTGATGAGTCTTTAATTAATGACTGTGGAGTTATTCCTATGGAAAATGTCTCAGATCATGGTTTAGTTTATTGTAGTCTAAATATTAGTAAATGTCACAAAGAGTCCAAAATCATTACCTACCGTAATTTCAAAAATTTAAATTTTAACTTATTTTTTCAAGATCTTAATTTACTACAGTGGAATAATATTTTTAATGAACAGAGTATAGATAACAAAAGCACTATTTTATAACTTTCTTTATTGCATTTTAGATAAACATGTTCCGTTTGAAACGGCTCGAATTACAAAACCTAGGGCTCCTTGGTTCACCTCAAATCTAAAAATTTTTAATGAAGCAAAGGGATCGACTCTTACAAGAATTTAAGCGAACCAGGACAGCTGATGCTTGGGAAAATTATAAACGTTTGAGAAATTTCACTGTTTCAGCAGTGAGACGTGAGAAAAAACATTATATAAATACTATTTGCGCAGAGAAAAATCCCAAGAAAATGTATAATTCTGTAAAATCCTTTAATTTGTGCACCAGAAAAAACTTTAGCATTCCTAATGATCTGTCGGACCCAAATAAAATTAATAATTAATTTGGTGAATTTCTTTAAAAAGTCTCAGATCATACTACTAAAATTGATTTTTTATAAAAGAAATATTTTTAATAATCAACTAAATTTTTCATTTAAAATGACTGATCTTACAGAGGTTCACAGAATAATTTATGATATACATACTGAGGCTTCTTGTGTAGACGGAATAAATGTTAATATGCTAAAATATTGCAGTCCTTTCATAGATAAATATATAACCCATATAATTAATTGCTGCATTGAAGCTAATTATTTTCCTGATCAATGGAAAATTTCAATAGGTAAGCCATTACCTAAAACAAAGAATCCAACACATTTTAGTGATCTTAGAATTATTAGCATTTTACCACTTCTTTCTAAAATTTTTCAAAAGATTTTATACAATCAATTATATCAGTATTGCACTCTTAATAATATTATTCAGGATAGTCAGTGTGGTTTTCGAAAACATTTTAGTACTTCTGTCGCGTTAGTTAGTATAACGGATGATATTGTGGCTGCTGGTAATAAACAACTAAATACTGCATTGGGTCTTCTCGATTTTTCAAAAGCTTTTGATACCATAAACCATGAGCTTTTATTATCAAAACTTAAATATTTTGGAGTCCAAAAAGCATCAGTTGAGTCAATAAAGTCATACTTCTCGAATAGATATCAAAAAATACTTTGTAACGGCACTTATTCAGAGCAGGTTGAAATCTTGTCAGGCGTACCGCAGAGTTCCATACTTGGCTCTCTTTTATTTATCATTTATACTTCGGACATATTAAACTCTATAAAATATTGTAAAGTTCAGGCTTACGCCTACGATACACACATTTACTACCATTTTAATCATCTGGACTTTCTAAACGCATCGAATTTAATAAAAGTAGATTTAAACATATTGAGAGAATTATCTTTAGATCACAATCTAAAACTTAATCTTTTAAAATCGTTTTTGATGATATTTGGCTCTAAAAACAGAATAGACTTTTTAGAACAAAGTATGAATGTTAATATTAATAATGTCAGGCTTCCTTTGGTCACTTCTGCACGTAATTTGGGTATTGTATTAGATACGGAATTACGATTTAGAGGATATATTAAAATATTAATTAAAAAATCATATTTATCCTTGAAGATATTATATAACAGCCGCCATATTCTGAGCTTATCTTTACGCAAGATGCTTTGTGATTCACTAGTTTTGTCAAACTTTAATTATTGTGGTTTTGTATACGGCCCTTGTCTAGACGCGGCAGATAAAAATCGGATTCAGAAAGTACAAAACACATGTTCAAGGCTTATCTTCGGTCTTAAAAACTGGTTAAAAATGGATAACCATAGATCCCTTTATTTAGGTAGTTTTTTAATGGAAATTCTTAATAATAAAATTGTACGATCATCTTTAAGAAATGTTTTTGTTTCCAGCAACAAAGGTTGTTTACTTATAACGGTATAAAATTATACAACTCATTGCCAGACGATCTAATAGGCTTAAGTAAAAATAAATTTAAACTTCAATACCAGAAATATCTTGGTAACGCTCGAATATAAGTTTCTCAACTGTTCATATTTTTTTTGGATTTCGTGTTTTCCTTGTGGGCAGGTACAGGGGAGGCTCCCAACTCTATTTGCTTTATTTACTACCCCTTTTTTCTAAATTCGTTTTTCCATTTACTACAATTCCTTTTCCCTAGTATAAAGAATTTTTTTCACATAATCAGCGAGGCAGGTACAGTAGACTAGCCTTCTCGGCTAGACTGCGCCTCGCTTTCTGGTATTTTTTTTCTTTTAGTTTAAGTGTATACATTTGTATAATGTTTTGTAAAAAAAAACAATAAAAGATATCTATTATCATTATTATTGTTAAAGTTTGGAATATTATTCCAGACAGGGAAAACTGCACACAATATATACAAAAATATAATACAAAATTCATACCTTATTGTAGCTACGAGGGTACAAAAAAAATTGCTTGTTGAGCACCAATATTATAATGACCGATGTTAGTGGCACGAGGAAGTAATTAAGACAAAATCGCCATGCAGGCCGTAAAGTTGAAACCCAAAATTTACTAAACTGTAATATTCATTTTAACTTCGCCTAATCGGATACTTCTAATTTCCCAATTGAGATGGAATTTAGTTAACAATCATAAAAAAAATCAGAACATCCGACACTTCCGTCGTCGATGAGACTTGGGGCTAAAAAGAAAGACCTTTCTCTTAGCCCAAGGTTCACAAAATGGCTTCCACCATACAATATTGTATGGTAGGTCCTTTTCTATGTTCTAAAATATGCTTTATAAAAAAGAACTTTTCTCAATATCAACAAAATAATGTTGGTACGTAAATCCCCTGAACTAAATATTAACTTGCCAAATTCCAGTTAGGTTTTTAACAAAAACAGCTATTATATCCGCGAGTGTTGGAACGAGATGAAAATATATTATTACTCCTGAACTAATTTAAGCTACCCTGTATTGTTTCCAACCAAAGAATAACCAACTAAACGTAGTAGTATTAGCTCGCTGATACGTCAAATCAAAGACTACTAGGAAAGAAAAAGAGAGACAATACATCCATTTCCATGCTTATTTCGACTGCATTTTTCTATCAGTTGAACTGGCCTATTATAACCCCGTGTAAAAGTCTGACAGCTGATAAACATTAACAAAGCAAATCTTTTAATTTTCAAAATATGTAATAATGAACAAATTTACTTACTAATTAATGCAAAATAGAGAAACAAGCTATTAAAGAACATTTGTGTTTATTTGACATGTAAACAACAAAATTCCTTTGAACTAATTGATATAAACAAATGGAATCTTAGAATATTAGCGCAAGAAAAAAACTATATACAGGTAGATTTTTGAATGTTCTATTAAATTATCTTATTAGAAAAATATGTCACTCGCTATCCTGCTCTACTACTTTGGAACTTTATTTCTATGCACACTTACTAAGGTGAGAACTGTGGGAACAGCGTCTCGTTAATTTTGTCCTCCTAGTGACAATTATGTAGCCGAAAGTCTTTAATATGCTTTAATAATAGGGATGTATCGTGCGAAAACTCCCTCTGTCTTGTGGTACTTTGATTCGTGTAAGAGTTTCGGTTTGGCCTCTATCGTGGGCTCTTCTAGATATCGTTCTGAAGTCCTTAGCTTCAGTCCTTCCAAGGGGCGTAAGAATCTAAACTCCAGGAACGGAGTCTCTCAGGAGTCCTGATTTCTTTCGCCGCAATCGGATCACACTTGCCCCTTGTTTACACACTTCCTTGAACTCTCCTCCTCCCTTACAAACACCCTCCCTGTGGTAGGCGGGTTGATTATAAGGGTTTATGAATCTAAAACCCCCGGAGCGGCAAGCCTCCAATTCGTTAAATCTAATACTTTATTTTCAGGAGAAGTCAGTTCTATACTGTGAAAGCAACGTCTTAGTTTACCCTCACTGGCCTGCGGTTCGGAGGCCTATCTGAAAAATGAAAAATTATCTTCTTTTTGTAGATAAAAGGAATACAGCTTTCCGGTTTAACTTGTTCATGAAATAAGTCGCCTCTAACTCTTTCTCCTGACTCTCTAAGATTACATTCTAGTCTCGTTCATTGCTTTAACTAGGATATCATCTCCGTAATTACGCGTCAATAAAACTTCTATCAACCCGGTCCCTTTAAGAGAGGCGGAGATGAATTTTTGAGGCTATTTTTAATTGTAAGAAATCAAAGTTTATTATAACGGCCTAACATATTTTCAATTCTAAACTTAACTATTTTTTCTATTTTAAAGAGAACTATTAACAATGGTTTTTCCTATTCTACAAGTTTTGCATTCAACGAAGATCGTCCGCTGCAAGGGTTCCTCAGGTAAGTAACTTTTATGATTTTGTTGCTCTAATGTTTAAATAATTTAAACTTTAGCTAATTCTTTCTTCATATTAACCTAACTTTCGACTAACGAAAACTTTTTTCTTTTTTTTATTCGTGTGCCGCCTCTTCCAAGGGTTTATCTTTCCTTTTATTTTATTTGAGTAATTAATTTATTAAATACAGTTTATAAGAGAGTGAGTAAAACTTGTTGCTACCACCCTCCTCAAGATTTGAATCTTATTTATTTGTTTTTATTTCTACTGATTAAATTTACATATTTACAGAATTTACAAAAAGAACAACGTTTCATTATTACCACCCCCTTGGTACGTGAATCAACTGTTAAATTTGTGTGCAACGCCCTTCATGGGTGCCATCTTTAAACTAGAAATCCTTCGGCTTTTTCATTTTTCTGCTGTTCCTTTCCATATAGCCCCGTGTGTGTCAACTGACTAGGTAGAATTGTGTCGGCTATACAGTACTGTTTAATTCCTTTAAGGAATAAACTTAAGTTCAATGTATCTGCGCCAAAATATACAGGTGGTGTTAGAAATGCTGGTCTGTAGTCCAGTTCTGGATCGATAGACAGGAGCTATCTCGCTGCTTTTCTCATTTCGGTTCAGTTTGGTGGGTGAAACCCGATTTCTTTACTCTCCTCACTGCTCACAAAGTGTCTAGTCTGTGGGTAGTAATAAGGAAAACGTATTCGAAGATTTCATGTTTACTAATATTGATTTGTGTTTTAACCTCACTGATCGAGAATTGAAGGCCGGGCCTAACATGGAAGTTTCAACTTGTATTAGGTTATATGGTCAACCTGGTGAAGTCACCATGTGGATGATGAAACTTAAAGCAAACCTTAAGCTCCACGCCCTTGGTTGCCATGTTTTCGATTCTCATTTTCCTAGGGTTCATAGGGGTCTCTTTCATGATGCTGCAATATGCGGGAAACCATATTTCTAATATGTGCGTACGGATTTTTTTTATATTGGCATTCATCCTGGATTTAAGTACCTGTATGGATCTCATTAGGCTATAATAATAATGCTCCGGCTTGAACTGTAACTGATCCGGCCCGTTGAAGAAAATATCCACGATTAACTTCCAGGATAACCAAAACAAACCCAAATCTTGAAAGTATGAAACGAAATGGAGAAATGACCGATTTCCACCCTATGGACACAGACACAGTGTCCAACATACCGATTCCTAAGTGATACCTCTACATGCCGCCCAATTGGGTATCAGTGGCGGCTCGCTAAGAGTTTTTTTTGTAAATTGGTATTAAAAATATAGATGGATGGTTTGCGATTAGTGAGGCGAAAAATAAGCTATTTTATCGGTCTTGTGTTTTGTTTTCTAACAAGATAGGAAAAAGTCTGAATCTTTGATGCGAGATTGGTTATGATAATTTAAAAAAAAAATCTGCTCCATATTTATGCCAATTTAAACTTGAAAGCTGAAAGGCTATGTAAAAGATAATCAAATAGCAAAAAACAATCATGCAGTTTTGCGCCGCTTAATAGATATAATAATATTTTGGGGTAGCCAAGAATTGGCTTTTAAGGAAGTGAAGAATCTGTAAATTAGGGAAATTACAGTGAACTTATTAAAATGTTAAACAAATATCATAAAGAATTTTGTGATTTATTATCCGATTCAAAAACATCCACGTGGTGTCAAAAACGATTCAAAATGAGTTGATTGAAAGTATCGTATAAGTGTAGTATAATTTAGGCGAAACCATAATCAAAGAAATTAAAAGAGCAGTTTGTTTTTCGTTTGAAATAGACGAGACTACTGATATATCGTGCCAGTCACATTCCGTCGTTGTAAGGTACACATTAAATTTGTATTTTTAAGAGAGATTTTTAGGTTTCACCGATGTAATTCGAAGTCATAAATCGAGTATATAACTTAATTTATCATAAAAATTAGTATGATGCCACAGTTTTGTTAGGTTACGAGCAAAAATTAAAACGATCCCTCCTCAGGCATTAGCTACACATTGTCAAGCGCATAGAATGAATTTAGTATTACTTGTAAAAATATTTCTGCCTTAATTGAATTAAAACATATACTCGTAATACTACAACCAATCAACCTAAAATCCAAGCAACAATTCCAAGCCACTTCTAAGGACGGAAACAAACGAAATTTAAAGCTGAAATCTTTAAAAGACAATGCAGCGCTCTTTTGTTAATTTGCAACACCGCAATAGTTTTTGGAAGAAATTAAAGGCGACAAAAAACTAAATTTTTAAATTGTCGGAAAAGGACATTTAAAACACTTCTACAAAAAAGATTACCTTTAAAAAGCTATTTTGGACCTTTTAATTATTTTTAAAAAGTAGATTAGAAATAGAAATAAAAGCGATAATCAAAAGCTTGATAAATAAAAAAGGTTTCTCTAGTTTTTCTATCTTTTGAAATTTTTACAGATTTTTAAAACAAAAAAAAATGTACAAAAGTCCAAACTTAAACATTTAGCAGTGAACAGCTGTGTAAATCATCAACACATCAAACTTTTTCTGTCAAAATGAAACGCATGTCAAAGGATAGCTAAAACTTTTATCCGAATAATTAACTTTAATTAAATAAATCAGAACACCAATTTTCACCCGGAAAGGTAGAAAATGAAATTGTTAAAATACACGGAATAAAGCCATAACTGTTTTCGGAATGAATAAAAGTAATACAGTTAAATTAAATTTCCTTCGAGGAGTTTCCTGGAGATTTTAAAATGAATTAAAAATAACATTTTGCTAAACTTTGTTAGAAAATTCTGACTTTTGGCAAGCAGATAGTGTAAGGTCACGGTAAAATTAGTAGATACATTATTCAGGAATTTGTCCAAGAACGCTCGGGACAGGGAGGCGTTACTATAAATGAATAACAGCTTCACTGTGATTGGTTCAAATTGGCAAAAAAAGGGATCGCCAAAAAAGTTAAGAAAAAGGGGAACATTTTCGGACGTTGATTCATTTAAGTCAAGTAATCAATCAACCAAGTCATCAAAAATTGAAACTGCGGCTCTTGTCGACGATAGATCATCAAAAGAATTATACTACGACTTCATAAACTACTAAAAATTACTATAGTTTGATTTATGGGTTCGCCAATGGCGCTTAATTTATGAATCTGTCGGGGTAACCACAAGAGAAAAGAAGATTGGCAAGTAAAATTTTCGCTAAGAAGAGTTCAGGTAATGCCCAAAATATGTCGTGCTACAATCTTCTTGTTTGTGTGTAACCAGAAGAGAGCAAATCAATACCCGCGATTTCCTTTCAAAAAGATTGTGTTTCAAGTACAATGTATAGTCATCTCTAAAGTTCTATCTTTTTGCATTTCTTTTTGGCAAAATAACTTAAAATCAGAAATATAACTGTTTTAATTTGGCTAACTTGGATCACTGTAAAAGACATTACATTTAAAATGATCGAGTTTTAATTTGATCTGAATGAACATTTTGAATATTTGTAAAACAATTAAATTTTGATTTTTCCTTAATTAGACGAATCTTTCAAATAAAAAGTAAAGTTTTTTCATGGTTTTTTTCCTTAACTGGGTGAACCTAAATAAAATTCTTAATTACTTGCCAAATTTTCAAAAAAATCAAAACTTGTAAAGTAGCAATAAGTAACTTTTTTTAAAATAAAATACTTAATCTAAACTTCTGAGGCACGTTCAGCTAATAGAAACATTTGATATCTCCTAAGTCTGGAGGATTATCTGTAGTAGAGGCATTGAAATGAGTGGACAAGAAAGCTAATAAAAACCTAAAACAAAAAAATCGTTCACCCTAGTAAAATATAATCAATATACATAATTTTAAACGTCAACTTTCTAAGGAACTTTTGTAAATAAAGTTAACTAAAGTTATGGTGTCCACTAGGTGCATAAGTGTCATCTAATTTTAATATTAAATATCAATAAGACTTACTTTACCCAATAAATCAGAGTAGATTCTCTAACAAAAGTTAGATTTGCAAATAAAAATACAATTTCTATATTAAGGCAAATGTAATCTTCAAATTTGTTTTTCTTAATTACATATGGATTCAAATCATAAAAAGCCGCTTTTTCCCTCTGTATAAATCTTCGAGTCTAACAAATTTGTTTGGTGAGGATGTCTAATTTCAAGAGAATGTCGGACTCTTGACCTTCAAATCAAACCTCAGAATTACCCTAATAACAGAACTTATAATGTAACTAGAAATGTATATTGTTATAAAGGAATTTGTATAGCACCCTTTAAATCGCTCAATGTAGAGGATTACAGTAAGAAGAGGGCAGGCAAATAAAACCATTATGGTAATTTATATCCCAAAATTTCGTGGTTAATTACCTTTTTCTCAAGGGCCAATACTTCACGCTATCTGGATGCCTTTATAAATCATTTTAGTATATGTAAATATATAGCTTCATGAGATGACTGCAAAATCTTAGCAAATAAACCCTTTTGGCGTTTTTAGTTGTTCTTATAAACAATGTTTTATTTGCCTGCCCTCTTCCCACCATAATCCTCTACATTGTATGATTATAACATTCTATAACCTAGAGACATAGTCTCCGGTAGACAGTTTTAGTTGTCAACAAGTCGACTCGGAAACCTTCAGCAAATTAATTCTCATAGACTTAAATAACTAAAGGTTAGGTTAACGTTTGGAACTAAAGTTGTTTGCAATTAATTTTTTTGTTTCCCTGTAGATATTATAGTAATTAGGTTACGAAAACATAATATCCACAGGGAAACAAAAAAATTAATTTTAAACAACGTTTCAAAAACCAAAACAATCCATATGCAAATCAAATCGTGAAAAAATCACCCTCCAAGGTTTTTACAGATCTTTACGTTTTAAGGTGCCTAGATGTTTAAAATCATGTTTTCTCAATTCCGTTGGTCTACCGGTCTCAGTGGTGAGCTCGAGGAAGCTAAAAACTACTTATCTGATAAACTTTGCTCAAAAATTATGGGTAATATGGGTATGACCTGGTAACATTTAGGTAGAAATCCAAAATGTCTGAACAAAATAGCGGCCTAGTAAAATGTAGGAATGAGCCGGTAAAAATTTGGTATAAACTCAAGAAGGCAAAAAAGTCAGCCCGAAAAGCTACATTTTAGATTGATTTCAAATTTTGTGCAAGAATTAAGTGTGATAGAGAAATGAACTGAAGGAAGGCGGAACACAATGACGGCCAAATAATGTTTGTAAATGCGAAGAAACCACCTCCTCTATTTTTACAGATCTTTACGTTTTAGAGTTCTTACTTCCCAAAAAATATATTTTTTCAATTCTGTCGGTCTGTTTGTCAGTTTGTGGCATGCTACATACCCAATTGAATTCAAATGTTGGTCAAAAATGAAGGGTCATAGGAGGCTAACTTAAAACATTTTCGTAAATATCCAATATGGCAGCTCTATAGAAATCTTAATAAAATAACTTATAAAAAACTAGTTATGTCAGTTAGCTTGAATTTTGCGTGAAAATCAAATGTTTCATAAGAGTAAAATGGTAACAATCTAATACGAATCTAAGATAGCAAAACAGAATGAAGTCTATAAAATAATCTGAAAAAATCAGCGTCAAAAAACTACCTGATTAATTTCAATTTTTTATTGCAAGAAGTAAATGTAATATAGAGATAATCTGGTAAAATTGTGGTAGGAATTCAGAATGGCAGAAGAAAATAGAGGCCAAATAAAATGTTTAAAAAATCAGCATAAAAAAACTTCTTCACTAATGGATATTTTGCTCAAAAAATAGAAGGAATAGGGATAATTTAGTAAAATGTTGGTACGGGAACAAAAGAGCGTCTAATGAAAATTTAAAAAAAAGAAGTGTTGAAAACTACTAATTCAATTTATTTTAAATTATGGGCAAAAACTATAGCATAGGTAGAAACCTGTAAAATATTGGATTCGCACCAGTAAAGCAAATTTACCATTTCTTAACATATGTTAATTTTAGTTTTCACTCTCTTAACACACTGAGAGCGACAATATTTTACAGAAGTTTTCGTAGCTTTTTAGGTATTTCTGAAGAAATAAAGGGGTAAGTAACTTCTTCAAAAAACTGGAATAAGAAATAATATTAATCAGGTAGCAGTTTGGCGCCGACATTATTTATCTAACTGTATTAAATTTGGAAGGTTGGTTAAAATATTGTTTTTCTTTGCATCTTTAAAGTCGATTTAATTTTTTTAAGCTCTTTTTTTCCTATTTTCTCTTTTCTCAAAAGTTTTTTACATATTCGTTTAATTACATTTGTACATACATGTTTACAGATATTTCAAATCAATCAATGTATAATAGAGCAGCAAATAAAAATATGGTTTTTCTCAGCTTTCGGCAGTATTAAAAAGCGTCGTCTCGTGCATTTCAAATTAGAAGGGTGTGTTAATGGCAGCATATTTTGTCCTAAAACTGAATTTCAAGGGCAATATTCCTGGAAATAATTTTAGATTCAAGAATGTTAAAATAAAATTCGGCATGACTTGGCTTTTTTGCTAATGGCATCGCTTACATCCATAATGGTGTTATTGGCGCTGGAGTTAAATTTTGCAATCAATGTCGTGAAAGTATGACTATGAATATGAAAAGTAGGTTTATTATAGACCATCTCTTCTGCTTTTGCATTATTAACTTATTGTTTTCAGGCATTAAATGTACTAAAAAGTAATAGAGAGCCGTTTTCTTCTTATATAAAGATTTTGATACTAGTTAAAAATTTGTCTTTTTGAGTGGGTACAGTTTTTAGGCCTCGACAAAATATGTACAATATAACCGTTACTACCTACAGCGAATTGTGTGTTACACAACGCATTTGTATATCTGCGAACGTTATTTAAATAATTAGATAGAGTAATAGGACATACTAATTATTTAGGGTATTTATTTAATGATTAATTTTGTTTTGAATACTTCTTTGTAGTATTTATGTAAGGTTATATATTCAACATCACCTTATAACCTTTAAAAGTAATATCGTTTAACGTTTATCAGTAAAATTTTTAAAATCAGGGCTGTTATATAATTAAAAGTAGGTACACATAATCATTACAAGAATCCTGTTAACGATTATCTTAAAAAAACAGTGTTTTTAATAATCATTAAACCACCTGAATCGAAACAATTTTCTGTTTTTATTTACCAAAAGCAAAATTACATAAAAATAAGAATAAAACTATTCTTGTGCAAAATATTTTAGTAGAACATAATTTTATGCTAAAGCATAAACAATACAATATCCTCATTTATATAATAACTCCTGTTATTGAGGTAGCGGATAATTTAATAAAATGTGTAAAATACTACACCCATCTTAACAATTTTATCCGATGTCTGAAAAAAAGAACATTCATTTCTATGCCGTTTTCCGACATGTTTAAGAAAGAACAGCGTACTATCTCCCCTTCCCAGCACTGCGCGCTGGTTAAGCCACCATCAATAACAGCTGGTCAGGGGCTGGAGGGTCGGCCGGGCCGTACCCAAAAAATTTACAGGGAAAATTCTCTTTTTAATTTAATTAAAAATATTCTATTTTTCATAACTAATTTTGCAAACGCACAAAACCAAAATGTAGTTTATTTCCTGGACACATAGCAAAATAGATACGTATCCCTATTATAATTACTTGACTAACATACATATAACGCCATTAACAGCAGTCCGCGGGCCACCGTCCACAGATATTCTAATATATATATTATAGGCGGTATCCCCGGAATTTTTCCCAATTGAATACTACGATTTTACAGGTATTAATTGTAATTATTATAAAATGATGCTACTTATTTTTAAATTAATTTTAGTTAGTTTTCTACTTTAGTTATGACTAATGATGGTTAATATATTATATTAGCCATTTTTACTCCATGTTGCATGTTTAAATGTGGTGATAAAATATGCAGGTGAATATTTTAAAATATCATTTGCAATTTATTTTAGAAGTCGGCCGGCCGCATCGTGGTTCCTGCTTGACAATATGCTTTTTTAATTGTGTATGTAGCTTTTACTTTGTTTGGCATCTATTTTATTTTCCTCTTGAGGCAAGATACATTAAAATATCAAAAAATTAAATTGACTGACTAAAGTGTTTTAATAAAAATTTTTTCTTATTTATTAAATTCATACTCTAGCGTAGATCTGCTATATAAGGTTATTACCTACCTAATTATAATTGAAAAAATAAACGGAAAAAATAAAAGACTAGTATTTGACCATATTTGGAAGCGGCACCAATTAACATCACATTGGCCTCAAGGGCGATTTAAGGAAACCTTTCTGTTTTAAAAAAAAAGTTGGTTAATATATTTTATTATAAATAGTACGAGAACAACATCAATACCTGTATTTTTTGTCATACTTGTTGTGGCATAAGTGTAAAAAACAGTCTCTCATAAATAGTTATAGAATAACGTCCAAATTTTTCCCTACAGCAAATTTAATTATTACATGGTTTATTTTTACATCAATCCTCTATCTATGGATGTGCAAGAGACCCAATCCAGCTCTTGTGCTATAGTGTTTCGTAGCCAAATTTTTAATCGTAATTTTAGTTAAGGTAATTACCGCATTAACCCCTCGCCGTAAAACCACCCTTGATTGGGTTTGAGCCTCGGCCGACCCTATATTTTACGTACGAGTACGAGTACGAGTACGAGCCGTCACTGAATTAAATACTAACGGTAATAATATAACAAAAAATGAATCTATTAACACTAGCTTTTAATTTATTGTTGAGCTACTAAGTTTAATTAAACATTTCTTCGAGTCCCTATACATACGTATAATAACTCGCTAATTATACGAAATAACGAGAATAACAAGAGTTAAAGAAAAAGTTTGTATTTATTTGTCAAAACTGTTGTGCTAACTTCAAACTTTTAGGAAATGTACTCCCTCCAAACATTTCCATAAAATATTATTAGAATCTAAAAATACACATTAAGGAAAAACTCGATATACTAAAGGATTTCCGCTTCACTCACAAAGTAGGTTATGAGGGGTTTTCGAACATTCCCCTTTGACTTAATAATAAGAGTAGAATGTATAAACTAATCAGGTCATTTATTCACGCTTTAGGTCTTCCAAATGAATCCGTGGCTAGCTTGTTTACAACAAAACCATTTGCATCCCAATAAAATTTTCTGAATGAACACACAAATACGGTATCCCTTTGTTTGCATAAAAGAAAGAAGCCTAATAAAGGGAAAAATTGGGTATTACAAAGCATTTGCGAAGATTTTATAGAGGTATAAAGAAAATTACATAGTGTTTTTTCAGATATACGATGGAGTAACAGGGATATATATATATATATATATATATATATATATATATATATATATATATATATATATATATATATATATATATATATATATATATATATATATATATATATATGTTGATTTTTACTCCTTCACGGATGGAAAAATACAATGTGTTTTCATTCCGGGTGTACATCCGTTCACTACTGTCGTTCTGAAAAGAACAGTTTTGCTGACGTTTCGCCAAAATCACATTTGGCATTTTCGAAGCTTTCTTTCTCGTCGTCCGAATAGAGAATGAAGTGTTGGTGACTGCGACGCTTATTCCTTATTTATGTTTTCCGGATGGTGCTGTTGCAAGCGCAATTAGCGCAACAACAACAGCACCATCCGGAAAACATAAATAAGGACCAACGCCTGCGCAGATATAACCTTCGGCCCCGAGTGGGGGTATAAAAGGAAGCGTCGCAGTCACCAACACTTCAGTCTCTATTCGGACGCGAGAAAGAAAGCTTCGAAAATGCCAAATGTGATTTTGGCGAAACGTCAGCAAAACTGTTCTTTTCAGAACGACAGTAGTGATCGGATGTACACCCGGAATGATATATATATATATATATATATATATATATATATATATATATATATATATATATATATATATATATATATATATATATATATATATATATATATATATATATATATATATATATATATATATATATATATATATATATATATATATATATATATATATATATATATATATATATATATATATATATATATATATATATATATATATATATATATATATATATATATATATATATATATATATATATATATATATATATATATATATATATATATATATATATATATATATATATATATATATATATATATATATATATATATATATATATATATATATATATATATATATATATATATATATATATATATATATATATATATATATATATATATATATATATATATATATATATATATATATATAATATTTTTCCTTTTTAATACATAGTTAAATATTTTCAAGTATCAGAAAATTTGCCTACACTTTTTTTAAAAAATTGGGCAGTTTTGCCATTAAATAATCCAATTTCGATTTCGAATACTTATATAATTACAAAAAAAAACATCATATACAATTACAAAAAAAAACATCAAAATAAATATCACTTTATTAATATTACGTAGTTCATTCAAGCTAGATATATTTAAAAAAAAAGCCTCAAAACCTAGTGCGAGATTTATTTCACCTTCTTAACTTTTGTTAATATAACCTTTAGAAGGTGGTATTTTCTTAAGCGAATTATTAAAAGGTGCAACCCTTAATTCAGTTCAGATTAACCAGGCTTAATTTCCGTTTTAAGTATAAAATAAGCTTTAAAAACATAAAATATTTATAAATCCGCATTTCTTGCTATTTAACTTCATTAGATACGGAGAGACGGAGATACCCCAACACTGCGAGTTGCCTATTTATCGATTTGCTTCCATTTTTGTGTAGTACGGTGCTATTCCTCTTACGTAGTATAAAGTTAACTGTTCAAAGTAGGCCGTGTCAAAGAGGCCGGCGCATCGTGGCAGTCAGTGGTTTAAATGACAATTATAGCAGGACATAAACGAAACTCATATTTATTTAATAAATAAAGACAAACTGGTAAGTTTAAATGTAATAATTTTGTTTTGTAGTGTAATAACTTCTACTCTTTTAACTGAGAAAATATTATTAAACATTACTATAATGTTTTGGGATCTAGATAAGTTTATATAAAAAATCTTGGTTTAATAAATAGGATCTTTCAAAATATAAGATAATTTTACACGTGCCTAGTAATACAAAAATATTGCATCATGTTCCAAACTAACTTTTTCTTATATTTTCAAACAGTGTATATGTAATAACTTCACTCGTTTTCGAAATCAAATTAAAATATAATTCGTTTTAAGAATTTATGAATTGATTTCGAAAATGAGGTGAAAAATATAATATATGAGTAGTCATCTTCAAAAGAAAATTAAATGTAACTTTATGATTAAAAAGTCGCAGACCTTGGAATTAAACGGTGTCAAAATGGAATCACTTTCCGATGATTCGCCTTCAGTTAAACGAATCATCTTCATTTTATTTATAATGAGAGTTAAAATAATATATAAAAGTTATGTCCTACAAATAGATGATATAATATTGACAAGTATTTTTTATATATATAACTGCTCTTTTATTATATTTTTAACGTTAAACATATAGAAGGTAATAATAAACAAAATAAACTTTACAACATTATAGATGATTATAAAAAAAATCAAAATATAGATACTCACTATAAAATAAATGAGACCGTATAAGGAATAATGTAATATAATAATACCAAAATATGCATTAAATTTTGAAGTTCAGTTTTATTTTCGAGCAGAAGTCCTATATTAGGAAAGGTATGTTTCAATTTCTAATCTATTAAGTATTAAGAATAGACATATATTTTAAAAATATTCGCCCAGAACCTCCTCCATATGGCCATGCCACATAACCAGCAATAAAAACTGCGGGACATCGATTGTTCATATACAGCAAAAATTAATAGACTGGTAGACTCACCTGGTAAGGAAGGACAATCTTAATCCCAACTTTTTTATTTGTACCATGTGGTTATATCGTCCTATGCGATGGCTCACAAGTTTAAAGATTTCCAAATTTGACTTTGAATCACCCAAATGTACAGCCAGTCATTATATTTTTACGTGACAAAAGTAAATAAATCGTAATAAAAGGGCCGCGTAGTGAAAATATTTGGCATATGAGCTTGGATAATTAAGATTGTCCTTCCTTATCAGGTAAATGCAATCTAATAATTATTCTTCGCTCATATCCCCAACATTTTTCCTTGCATCATGTAGATGTTTAAAGATAATTACGATCTATATAAAAAAAGAAATAATAGTATATAACTATCCAATGAAATTAAAAAACACTAAATATAACTTTTCTTAAATAAAAGGTAAAGTTAACAATATTTAATGAACTTAAATCACAAACACCTAATTTTTGTGTAGTCTTTTACAGATATGGAAGCATTAGTAAAGCTGGATAGATCAAAAGCACATATGATGTGTAGACTATGCCTTATAAGGCTTTTTATAGTGAATAAGATTTTTTAACTAGTCTCAAAGGCTTTCTTGTATTTAATAATGACAAATCGTCGATACCACACAAACCGGTGTGTTTAAAGAACGGAAAACACAAAATACGTTAACACGTCTTATTACATAAGTTCTTAATTTTTCCAGTAAATGAATTTCAATAATATATTTTTGTAAAGAAATATATTGAATTGATTTTAATACAATTATTTGCAAACTGTGAGCTCAGGTTAATAAGCATAAACAATTTATAGTTAATTTTTCCAGTGAAAGTTTCTCCAGGGAATACTGTACTTGCAAATATTTTAGTACATGTGCAAGATCCAATGTAAAAGTATATTTTGGTTTAGGCGGCTTTAAGTTATAAATAGCTTTTAGAAACCATTTAAAAATATGTCTTTCGTTATCAGGGAAATCGATAACTAGCAATAATGCTGATCCGTGTGTTTACACTTTGATATGGCACCTTATTTAAGAAGTTGTCTGTTAAAAAATGCTCTCCTTTTGTCTAAGGTCAACTTTGGGTATTTCAATTTGAATAGGAGTCCTGGTAAAGGGCAATTCATGACCTGAGATTGTTTTACTTTGTCTAAGAAATTTTCACCATCCAAGAACTTGCTTATTGGTTGATTTCCCAACTGTGGATTCAAAAATACGTTTAAAAGAAAACGCCTATCCAAAGATAAGTATCTGACGGACCGAAAGTACCTCTAAACATTTTTTCAAAGCCTGCCAAATTTATTACGATTTTTTCTTTCGTTAGATTTTTCTGAGACAATGCATTGATTAGTTCGTTAAAGGACATGAGGCCTGCAGCAATTTGATGTTGAAGTATTTGAAGAAATGTATTTTTCCTTAGCTTATTATCATTTAAGGAGCTAGCTATTTCCATATTTAGCCAAGTTCCTTTTGTAATATTATTTTCCCAAAGCGCTGCAGTTCCTTCTAACAATACAATCCTTTGTTTATTGCCTTTTAAAAAATCAATGCCAAACAATTACTGCATTACATCTTCTGTTGTATAATTAAGATTTACAGGGTACGTTATTTTAATAGTATCTGCTTCACTGTTAAGTGTATCGTTTCTTTATCTAAAATGACGAGAAACACTTAATAAAAACAATAACAGAAAGTCAAAAGGATTATAATGATTTGGAATTTGGATTCGCGTATCCTCTGTATGCTAGCATGGTAAATTTAAATTAATAAGAAAATAATAGCAGTCCAGAAACATTAAGATTCGTGGGCCAATCAAAAGAGTGCTCTGTGTTATGTTTGTTAGTTGACTTTGCAACTTTGGTACAATTTCCCATTCATCAACGATTAAGTTAAAATTATCTGTCACATGCACCTGCGCAGAAGTGATAAGCACTCTTCCTTGTTCCGTTTCCTTATCTTAAATGACGAGAAAACACTTGGTAGAATAATAACAATAAATACAACTGAATCATCAAGATTCGGGGATTCGGAGGGCTACTTCTCGCGTACCGTTTGTTTTGCTATCCTGGTAGATTTAAATGACTATAAAAAATTATGGTCCAGAAATGTAAACACTCATGGGTTAATAGAAAGCATGAAAGTTGTATTTGTAACTCTGGTACAATTTTTGTTTCATTAATAATTAAATTATCTGTTATATGCACTTGTGCAGAGGTTGTTAGCATTCTCTTTTGTACCGTTTCTTTATCTAAAATAATGAGAAAACTCATGGTAAAATAATAACAGACAATCAATATAATTAAATCATAAAGAATCGGGGGACTACTTTTCGAGTACTCTTTGTTATACTAGCCTGGTAAATTTAAATTAATAAGGAGAATAATAACAGGCAAAAATCATTAAGATTTGTGGGGTAATCAGAAGAAAGGTCTCTGCTATGTTTGTTAGTTGAATATACCTTCTTGAATATTTAGGGACTAACATTCTACTGTTATAGCTACTATTTGACTCTGTTAATATAAGCCATTTTCCTCCCTCAAATATGTTTAGTATATAACCAATCGTACTCGCCCACTATACAGACACCTACCGGTTAGCTAATTAATTTGCAAGTTCCCTTATTTTGCAATAATCTTTGCGACGTATTTTTTTTTATCTTGAAGTGCATAAAAATAGAATTTGATGTAGTGGCTATTTTACGTTATTTTTTTAAAATTTATTCTAAAACCGAGAGATATCATTAGCTGCGAGGTATATTTTATATTATTTTTACATGATGCATCTGAAGAATCTAAGAGCAAAATGTCTAAATAAACAATAGGTATAAAACCTCTTAATCTTAATTGACAGAGAATAGCTTGTAATAGTTTGGTAAATACATATAGACCAATATTAAGACCAAAAGGTAGGGCATTAATTCATATAAAACCTCAAATATTGTTTACTGACACTGCAACAAAGAAAGCCTTGTAAAAGAATATTCTGTATCGATGCTTAAACATCTCAATCCTGAATCAGATCCCCAACCTTATACAAATGTTTCGATATGTGAATCATTAAACATAAGTAGACAAAAGTTGAGGGAAGATTAACATTTTTTAAATGAACGTTGTTGTCTCTGGATGGTGTGATGGAACTATTGGAATGCGGTCACCGTAACTCTTACTTTCAAGTAAAAGACAGGTTGTACTTATCCCTATATCACAGACCAAACCAACTAGCCTTCATCCGTAATATGACCCCCAGTATAACTGGCCAAACCAATTAACTAACTTGATTTAAAAAAAAACCTTGTTAAATTTTTTTTCGGCATTATTAGCTTCTTGGCGTACGATATTTAACTGGCACATTATAGATTATGAAAACAGCTACGGCTCTGATCCGGGAGCATTTTTATTTGGAAACCACATATTTAATTCGCAATATAACTGACAACATGTCTCCTTCTTTAAAAGGCAGTTTTGTCGAGCGGCCAACCATATTAAACTAAAACGCAGTCCAATATTTTAAAAAACTATATTCAAAATTATAGGTTTTGTTAAAAAAAAAAACTAAAAAAACATTGCAAGTTGAGGATGGTACACAGAATATTTACAGTGTCATTTCAGTACCCTACACTGAGCTAGCAGACCTTACACTAAAAATATATAAACTTTGTTTATATTACACGCTTGAAATTTAGTGGATTTTACAGTTATGTACTCAAAATATAATAGATCAGAGCAGTTGTATCCAAGTTTAAAATCCTAGTCATGTTATTCGTCGATATTGATTATACTTTGAAACTGCAACCTTGGTGACTCTGCCTAATGACCGGCATAAGGTAACGTCGCCCGAAAGTAACCAGCACAAAAGGCATTTTTTTGAGATCCTCTTGAATATGATTCTCAAAGACGTTTATTATAAAAACTAATATCATTCTATGTTTGTTAAAAAATAAGTGCAAATACTACCAATAATAAAACCTAGCGACATAATAATGTTCACCTTCCTTTAAACATTTGAATAAAATATTTAAACATTGCTATTAAGCAAACAGTGAATGTTCGTTTAAACCACTACAACTACAAAAATACAGATTTTTGATTCATCAAAATTATTTTAAATGTTATACAGTTTACAGTTATTAGTTTGATACCAAAAAAATATTTTTTATTAACTATTAAAATACATACTGTAACACAAACTCATTTGTTCTTTTTTTGCTCATTTTCATCTCTCTAGTGTGGAATAAATATTAAATTAAGCCGAGAATGTTTCGTCTACTGTATGAACGTCGTTGTAGTATTAAACTTTACTAGAAAATATTCAATTTACATTACCATCATTACTAACGAATATATAGTTTAAATTACAGAAGTCTAACTTGTGATTTTTTCTTCTAATTACATATTCCCTAAATGAGATAAATATAAGAATATTCTATAGTTTAAACTTTAAACGTTAATTAGCATAATAGTGATAACAAAAATTGTCAGCAATTAAGTTAAGTACATCTAGTGCTTTTATTTCCTGGAAAAGAATTGGAATAATCTGCGTTCTGATAAACTGATATAGGTAGGGTTAATTATGATCCTATACCGTTTCTAGGTTTGTACGTCCCAAGTCCAGTCGGTGATATAGTTACTGAAGCGGAAAGTTGCAAAAAATGAATTTGTGTTGTATACTACACAATATACAAATATTTAGTATACGTATTAAATATCAGACTCGAAAGTATAACACTTTAAAAACTACATTTATTAATGCCACTAAGGCTAACATTGTAAATTTAGTAGCTGTGTAACCCAGAGATATTTCTTAAATTTAGAAAATCAGACAACATACACCCCATTTCTTGAAACTTCCTCCCTCCACCCCTATAACTCTTAATGGACACAAATCGTAATCTAGAAGCGATATAATATCATAATTATGTATGTATCAGTGTATCAGGCGCGAGCGACGAATATAAAATCTTGGGCTTCAGGTCTATAAGTTTATTTCTAAAATAAATGCAGCAATTCTTTCAAAATAAAATACCTACGAGTTGTAACCAAAGTAAGGCCTGTTATTGCCATATGGTACCTTATCCTGTTTCAGAATAAAAATTATAGACTGCGAACTGATTACAAGTATTCCTCCAGTGTTTCAACAGCTTAGTAAAAAAATACGCTAAAGCCCTATAAAACGTATATTGAGCAAGGGCGAGCTTAATATCGTAAAATTGGATAACTAGAAAATCGGCCCTTTTCCATTAAGGTTATATTTAAAAATATTGCATGTTTAAAGTTCTTAATCAGACAGATATGTATTGTATGTAAAAACAAACTTGGCAATGAAAACAAATTGATAATGAACAATACAATAATTACATTTTGTAATATTTTATTAAATTAGATTTTGCAAGAACTAGTTTAAAAATTAATATTTATGATGTTTATATTTTTACGTTATTTGCTGGAAAACCTTTTATACCCTTTTTTCAAGCCTAAAGAATATTTGTACTAAGTTTAGATTAATACTGGCAAACTGACCTATACCTAACATTTCGAATTACAATACTTGAATTTTAATATACTGCAATTAGTTTAATTATTTCAAGAGCCTTACTTTCATTATAAAAATTAAAAAAAAAACAGAGTTCATTGTGACGTTATGTCCATTGTTTTAAAAATTTGTTACGCCAGTTACCCAATGTTCAGCTGCCTAGTAAAAATATAATTAAATAAATAACGTAGAGTCGAGAGAAAAGGCACACTGGATGACTGCTATTTCACTATTAATTACGTACTAAAAGAGTTACAAGAATTACAAAATATTCTATTGACAGTACATTTTGAATACAAACAGGAATTGTTGAAAAAATGCTTCTCAAAAATTTCCCGGAGGTATTGCCACCTAATCAGTGGCGTATTTAGGAGAGGCATCCCCCCAGAGCTTTTAACTTAAGCAAAATATTTAAAATACTACGATTATATAAGTGGAGACCTTTGTTTTTTTTAACGCTAATTTTCATGAAGCATATGTTCTGTTAACAAAGAAAAAAACCTTGACTTTTTTTTTAGTTACCAAATTTCAATCCTTTCTCCCCCCCAAGAATATATTCTAGATACGCCACGCCATTGCCACCTATATACTTCTTAAATAAGTAATTTTAATATAAGGTCCGTAAAACTTACCTAGAGACACATATTATGATGGAAACATTAGCGAACAAGGAAACAGCAAATGTGAAGATGAGAACTGTCAATTCTAACACGTAATGTCCGTTTTCTGGAACATTAAATTCAGAGAAATATGTAAAAAAGTATCTTCCTCCCCATCCGCTGTAGTTGTCGAAACCAAAGACGTACGAAGTGTTCCATGAGAAATCTTCGAAGCTTCCATCTTCCATGTTTCAATAAGAGGTTGAATCAAAGTGGACTGCATTGAATTACGAATTCCTGTAAACAAAATATATATTTTAATAAGCAATTATTGTTAAAAATGCAAGTACAAGGCAGTTTTAGATTAATATTGTTATGTTATAAGTTTTCTAAAATATGGAAATAACTTGTTTTCTTGTTTTATAAAATCACTATCTGAGCTCTTTGGATTCAACAAAGGCAAACATTTGACATTTTTTTCCTAATGAATGAGTTTAAAGATCGTCACACAGAACGATTTTTTGTTGCTAACGCGACTGCAAATAGAGCCATTGATATTACTTTCAAATAACCTTTTTTTACGTTTAATACTCAAAAGACTGCAGTCGGAGTTTGTTAACATTGTTGCTATTGATCTACGGAAGTAATGTCAGGTATACATGCCAGGATTTAGTAGAAATAAATACACTGCAATATGTTAAGGTATTTTTTCAAACGTGTTTACTATTACTTAGAACATTTTCCAACCTTGTATAATACGAAAAATCGTAACTTGTTTCAGGTCCATGCAGGGTTACAACAATAAATTATCTTCCAATATTTGTCTTTGTATTTGGTATTCTTATTAACAAAATATCATCTTTGTCTTTAATATCATCTATAGTGTGATTAATAGATTCTGCTATACCAACTTTCATCATTAGGTTCAACTAATGATTTTTTCAAGTTCTTAAATTAAAAAAATCTACTATAATCGACGGTTAGGTTGCTTTAAAAAGGCAGTTAACTTAAAAAATCTACTAAAGTCGATTTTTTTCTTAACTTTCATGACAAGCTTGATCATATTCATGATAAGCTTAATCACAGAGAATTTTGGACAATAAGGTAGAAGGTGAATACCTTTTAGATAAGTTATTAAATTGCACCTTAAATACCTCTTCTTATGATGATGATATTTTTTTGAGTACTCCATGCTTCAAAAACTAAAAATTTCTTTTGATATCATTGATGTGATTTCTCGGGAGTTAAACTAGTATTTGATTCATTGGCTTCTTCTATTGTTTCATCCGGGATTTTCTTTATAGGAGTATCGTTCCATTTTAATTATTTTTTGTGTACAAAGAGTTTATTAACATTTACTGACCGGTTTATTTATTCGTTGCAAGGGCATAAGAACCAGGTTACCAGCTGACACAAACTCTATAAACTCACGTAAAAAAGTATTTCAAAATACGGAAATATTGCTGCCATCTATTTTTAATTATAACAGCTAAAGATTGTTATAATTATTTGTTATGAAATGGCTAAAATTAAAAATAAATTAGATGAAAATTAAGTCAACGTAAATTCAATTTGAATTGAATTGAATTTTCAGAATGTATAAAATATAGAATTGAGTAAATTTTTACTACTAAAATTTTGACATTATTTGACAAGAAATGAAATTTAAAACCAATTGTTTTTCTATCAAATAATGACAGAAATATGTTAAATATCTCAAAATGCATAATGTAAAAAAGGCGTATGTTCAAAAATTTTTATAACTAGATAACAGGTTATACAAAATATTGCAGGTAATTTAAAAAAGAAATATTTATGATTTTTAAGGAATTATTCGTCGTCTAAATTTAAAATATAATAATAAATGGAACTTAGGTTTTGAATATCGGTTTTTTTGTTCATTGTGAACTTTTTTTATGTATTTCGGTCTTTTCTAGAAAAAGCCTTTTGCTAGTATTCAGTGTGTAAAATTTTTGTATCCTTAAAATTACATTTGTGTCCCGTATCTATAATATGTTCTAAAAAAGCACAAGATCGTTTATTAATTTTGCATCACTTTTGTATAATGCAATTATTTTACTTAATCTTTGTTTTGTTTGACCAATGTATTTTTATCGCAATTCGAACAAGGAATGGAATCAACGCAATTATACTGGTTTAAAACATGATCCTTATCTTTTAATTTACTATACAAAATACCAATGGTTTTAACATTACGTTGTGCTGTTCTTATATTTTCTGTTTTAAACATTTGAATAATCTTAGGACTCAAATTTTGAATATAGGGAATTGCACCAAAAAGTAAGTCATTATTAGTATTTATATGATTCCTTTCATGATTATTTTCATTCAGGATATTATTATTTCTAATGTTGTATTATACCTTCTTAATAAGTTTAATTGAGTATAAGTTATCTAGTAAAATTTGTTAAAGGATTCTGAATTTTTTTGCTTTAACGTTGGGTGTACTAATTTTTCAATTCTATTTTCTAAAATTAAGACTAAATTCATTTTCATTTTGTTACTATGGTATCACTTATAATTAGTATACCTACCGTAACTGGTAGGTTTGATATACCAATCTATAATTAATTTAATATTTTCAACGTGTATGACCTTTGTATCTAAAAATGAAAGACTTTGGTTAGTTTCTTCCTCTAATGTAAATTGTAAATAGAGACTTAAGTATTAGTGACTGCGAAGCTTCCTTTTACACTACCACTTAGGGCCGAGGGTTATATCTGAGCGGCCGTTGGGCGTTATTCATATTTTCCCGATGTTGTTGCTGCACATATCCGCTAGATTTTTTGTAGTTTCAGGTTTGTCAACTATTGTCTTCCATACTATTGGCAATCTCCCTACATCCTTCAAAATTTATTTTGTGACTGATGAGGTAAGAATATGGCCGAGGTTGATTGTTTCTGATACTGAGTTTATGATCTTCTAGTCTTGCGAATATCAGCAAGAGTAGAAGGGGGCATATTAGTTTGCACCACGTATAACTTTTCACAGTCCTGGAAACTGATATTGAATGATCTCCTATTTGATTTTGTCTTTTGAGTTTCCAAGTAGTTTACTTATGACCGTTTGAGGCTTATATATTGTTTGTATATTGTGTTTTCTTAAAATTCTTCCAATTTCTGTCTGTTGTGCCTTTTACATATTGTAAGACAACTTGTTGTCTTCTATATTACCTTATAATAAATATGTTATCCACATAAAGAATCCATAGCTTGATCATCAACCTTGGTTTCTCAAGAGGTTCTTTCTCGAGTAATATCATAAAAGAATTCGAGACTATTTGTTTATATATTTGCCCGTTAAATTAAAAATAAGTATTTTTCAGACAGTGCTCCAAGAGTTGTATTATATATGCCGGGAAGTCCACGTGCATAGCAATTCTGCCCAATGTTTCTTCGATGGGAATACTTGGATAGGCCTAGGCTTGCTATGATATCAGCTTTTTCAACAACGATGGCTCGTGTAATTCGAGTAAAGTAGTAGAGTTTAAGACATCTCCTCGATTTTTCCCGGGGTATGATTTTTTGTTGTATTTCAGGGTTTATTGATGAACTTTTTATTTTTATTTTTGGTTGTTTTTTGTATGCACGTAGTCGGGTCCCTTGGTACATGATTATAACGATTGTCTTGTTAGATATCCTGCATTTTTGGTATTTAGTCTTGGGTATTCATAACAACAGTTGGGTTTTCTTTATCCGCTGGAAGAATTGTGATATCTTTATTTTTCCAATGTTTATTAGGATTTTGTGTTTAATGGCATTTAGGTTTTATTCCGGTGGTTTGCTATATCTTAAAATTCTTGCCACTTCTTATCTGATCTTCATTTTTTTATAGGAGTCAAGGACAGCTTCAACTCTAGCTTTATTTCTACTTTAGGGATTTCCTTAGGAGATATTCCAAAATTAAAACCCTTACTTAGGGTAGGTCAGTGACAAGTATTGCCCAAGGAGTGATGAATTTTTTTGTTAAATAAAAATTCAGCCATTTCTCTATTTCATCATGCCTACATCAATTAGGGCTGCTTTTGAAACAATAAATAATTTTTTTAAAACGTAATACTTATTGTGTTCGTCAACTGTTGTTTTGTCTTTGTTTCATGTAAAAAAACTTTTAAGTACGTTGATTTTAGAACCAGTATCATTCTGCCTGTGCACTGATGAGTAGTATATTCTTTAATTCAACCTTTTGCTTTTATTTTCGGCTTTTTGACCGTCTTCAACATCTTTATATCTAAAGGGTTTTATTAGTCAATGTACTTATTTGTAGGTAGCATTGATGATGACTAGTTAGTTGAAAGCGCTTTTGCACGTGTACACGTCCCTTTAAGTTTTTAAATATAAATATTTAATATGTACGCATTAATTTATAGACCATCCTGTATAAAAAGAAATATTTTAGCTATTTTTCCTTACCTCTTCTGTGGTTGACCATTCAACATATTCATATATAGACTTGGATATCTTTTATGTGTTGACTTAAATTACTCGTATTTCCACTATAGCAGACCATTTTTGCACACACATCGCAAAAATTGAATCGAAAAATTGATTGAATCGAAAAATCGATTGAATCGAAATTTCGATCTACATCGATTTATCGATTTGAGGACTTTTACTGAATCGACGAATCAGTTTGAAAATAAAATCGATTCAAATCGATTTTTAGCACCAGCCTAGTACAAATTATTATATTTCTTTTGTTTTCCGTTTATTGTTATTTTTGTTTTTTGTGTGGTAAAGTTGTTTTTTATTTAAACCTAAATGTTGCTACTGAATACAATGGAATAATTGTCTGCCGAAGCTCATTTGTTGAATAATAAATACAGTGTATATTCAAGTAAGGTTGTTTCAGTAAACAGTTTAGATATTTTGGGATCACTTAGGTAATAAAATGACAAAGGGCCATTTTTAATTAGCCAGAAAACCGCATGTTTTTAGTTGCCGTGAATATTCTTTAAGAAAAACAATGTCTAAGTAATTCCGAATCCGTCCCGAGATTATTGCACCTTAAAAAAGAAAATTGTAAATAGCATGTGTTATTATGTACATTTTAGAAACAAGTGTTCCAAGAAAAATTTAGTCTCGGAAAAAATGGAAAAACAATTTTTGGGAACGTCCTTTATAACGCAAACATGCACATTTCGTATGGACACGTGGTTAAGGACAATTGGATCGACTAGACAACAAAAATTTTCAGCAAAAAATTCGTATCTCTGAAAAAAAATTAAATTTCAAAAATCGGTGAAATTACTTTTTTGCATTTTCTTCCTAGACCGTAAGAATCGAATAAAAAATTAAACCGCACTTTTTTAATTAAATGGGGGTCATTAAACATCATCTGATTCTACACCTTAAAATGATACCATCCAATTGAAAGCCACTTAACAAAACATTCCAAAAATTTCAACCTCCAAAATCCGCATGATACTTACAATCGTATATAATATAGACAAATTTAAAAACCGGGTAAAGACGCCTTGAGTGTTGACTAGTTTATATATGCTATCTTTAAAAATAACCGAGAAACTCTAATGGTAAAATCTGGACACTCTTACTTCGCCACGAATTTGCAACACTCTGAATATAAAATGTGAAGTCCGTGACTGACTTTTTGAAAATAACTTTAGTATCTCAAATTTTTAAAATAATAGTGTTGTCTGTACAAAACTATAAGAAGAAGCAAATTTAAATTTCAATAGATCTCGACAGAAATGATATATAGGAAAGAGTATTATATATTTTAGTTATTATAACTATCGAAATAAATACATGCAATATATTATTGTCAAGAATTCAAATGAAATAAATCTTCCAACGAACTTATCTCGTTTATTTGCAGCTTCTTGTTAGAGGAGTTTAACATACCTATTCTATACATCCACAAAAACACAAATTGATTGAAAAATATATCCCACCTATCAAAATATAACGCTATTATTTATTTCTGGTTCAATGTTGTTCGATATTTTTGTTTGCGTATTTAAAGTAATTATCGTTTGTGGTTTTGCGTTTATTGTTTGCCAAGCGATATACTCTAACCTCGAGGAAAAAGGTTAAGTTCTGCTCTTAAAAATCCATTATTTTATTTCCTATAAAAATGTACTGTTATAGATCGATGCCTTTGAGGTTAAATTTAAGTGTGTTGTCCTTTGAAGCCAAAAACAATGTTAAGTTCCACATCCCTATTGCATAAAAAAATAGATAAAAGAGAATAGTTTGTGTGCAAAATAAAAAGTTTTTAATTAAAATTTTGTTAATTTTTTTTAAATCCACCGTAAGAGTTATTTACTTAAGAGATTCTAGACGCCATTAATAAAATGGGAAATTTATTTTGCTTGCCTTGATTTTTTAAGCGAAAAAATTTAGAGTCGAGAAAACAAATATATGCTGTTTTATAATTTGTAAAAAATTTGGTGCATTCCAACATACATACGATTTGAAAATAACTAAAATAAATGTTGCTTTAAAAGTTTGAAAACGGAATAACACAATAAAGTAAAAAGTTCTCAATTTTTTCCAATGCATGAAAATGGAACGATGTCCAAGAATTGTAAGATTCGGTGGTTTAGAAATGCATAATTGGCGTTTCTCATGAGAATGTATCTCCTCCCCTCTTTGTTGAAAGCACCTTCTCAAAAGACGTATTTTCGAAAAAAATTAAAAATATTTAATGAAAAATTCTATTACTTTCTTCAGTATTCGGTCCACCGAACTATGCTTTTAATTGTTTTCTTTTTGTTCTTAGGGTCTTTTAAAGTTTTTGGTATATGAAAACTGACATAATTGCTGCAAAAAGTATTTAAAGTAATATTGTCTAAAAACTGGTCGTCTTTCCGTAGATTAATGAAATCATTTCTTCTAGAGTTTTCTTCTATCATACTAGGTAGGGTTAAAAGGTTATAGATTGGATTCTGATTTATGTGTTTCAAGAGTGATTGACTTTATTTGTACTTTACATCCTGTGACGACTCGAAAAGATAAAAGAGTGTATCATATTTAGATTTTTGACAATTTATGAGCGTCGCGATTACTTAGGTCGGGGCTGTTATCAGCCATTTACCATCGATTATTTTTGTTGCCTAGATCTTGTGCAAATGAGATGGGACAACCTAATATATGAGTGATGCTTAATAAGCTGAACAGCTCGGAGGGGCTGTCTTCGAAAAAGGTGGTATGAACTTCCTTACACAACTTATGCAGTTGAATTTTGAGTGGAATATATGGGCATATTTAATATTGCTTAGTGCTAGGTACGGCTTATAAGGAATAGTAACGAGAAATAATTGGGTATTGGTAAAAGAAACTTAATATGAAATATTGACATATCCTCGACTTCACAAGAGGCAATTTTGAAAAAAAACTTTTGATTTCTATATTTTTTTTTTAATTAAGTATTTTCTTGAATGTTCTTTCTAAAGAAAACTTACGGCATACTGGATGATGTGAATAAGTTTTTTATTTCTGCAAACTGTTCGTTTGGATCTACTATTGAATTATAAAGTACGTTAGTTCTTCACAAAGTTGTAACTATTCCGATTATATTTAAGATATCTTGATGATTCTTAGTCCTTCAGGGATGAAAAAAATATAATGTGTTTTCATTCCGGATGTACATCTATTCACTACTGTGAATAGATGTGAACATGAACAATTTTGCTGACGTTTCGCCAAAATCACATTTGGCATTTTCGAAGCTTTTTTCTTTGTTGGGCTAATTCCGCTCGAATTTATGTGATTTTAGATTTATCGATTATTGTCATTCATACTGTTGGTAGTTTTAATGATTCGTCTCTTTTATTTAAATCACCTTATTTTTCAATTTCTATGGCTTCTCGAATTATTCTGGTCTTATAATGTTGTATATTAGCAATCTCCCTACACCCATCAAAACTTATTATGTGGCCCGTTTCCTGATGATGTGGGAACGGAGCTGAGGTTGTTTCTTTGTTTCTGATACTGAGTTTATGCTCTTCCATTATTGCCGATATTCGCCTGTTAGTTTGCCCCACGTACATTTTTCACAGTTCTGGCACGGAATGCTGTATACTCTGTGGTTTTCCAGTTTGATTTTATCTTTTGGGTTTCCAAGTAGTTTACCTATAGTTGTTTGTGGTTTGTGTAATATTTTTAGGTTGTGTTTATACATATGGTAAGACTATTTGTTGCTTACCCGGATCACAATTTGTTTGCTCGTTATTCGGGAACCCTGTGCATTATTAACTTTCTCTATGGTGCGATTGTTGTAGCCATCGTTTTGTCTTATCTGTGTTTCAGTTAATCGTACGGATCTATATATTAGGGTATTGGCGGCTATTGGCCACAGCTTGAATTTGTGCTGGGTGATGATGTGATCTTGCATTTAGATATCTGTCTGTATGTGTTGGTTTTCTATACACGGTGTGTTCGAAATGTTTGTCGTGCAATTCGGTGACCAGAACATCTAAAAATGAAAGTTTGTTGTTTTCGTCTAACTCTAGAGTAAATTGTATTCTGGGGTGGACTGAATTTACGTGAGTGAGAAATTTGCCATAATGCGTAATATATCATTCTACAATCTCTCAGAAAGTGAAAAATCCGAACTGAGAAATCCCTAAAGAAGAAATAATAGTTTGAGTGGAAGCTGTCCTTGACTCCCCTGAAGAAACAAAAGTAGATTCGACAAGAATATGCAGCATTCCGTGCCAGGGCTGTGAAAAGATGTACGTGGGGCAAACTAACAGGCGCATATCGGCATATGGAAGGGCCTACACTCAGCATCAGAAACAAACAAACAACCTCAGCTCCATTCCTACATCATCAGGAAACCGGCAACAAAATAAATTTTGATGGGTGTAGGGAGATTGTCAATATACAACATTATAAGACCAGAATAATCGGAGAATTATATGTATATTTTAGTTTTTTTTTTCTCTTGGGTAATTGTGGCTCAAATGGTTGAAATGCAATTAAATCAAATGTATGTTTTCCCTATACGTTCCGATCAATCAGGCTGGTTTTCATGAGTAATCTTTTTTATTTTTTTATTTATATATATATATATATATATATATATATATATATATTGTTTCTTAAACCTTTTATTTATAATTACTTCGAAAATATTTCTTTTCAAATTCTCCATTTTATGCATTGAAACAATAGTTTATATTTCGAGCCATTTTTATACTTTCGCTTTTGATTAAATAGAGCATTTTCAAAATTCTGAGCATTTATTTTAGTTACAATGTTTGGTTCAAAAAGAGAAAAAAAAATATTAACAATATCAGGCATCAAATCACAATTTTACTGGTTTGTTAAAATTGCCGTTTTTATATCGTCAATTATAAAAACATTGATAAAGTAAAATTCTTCATTAATCCTAAAACATTTATACATAACACTTTTCAATTTCAAAATTACTTTGATTCTTTATTTTACACATTAAAAAATATTAAAAAATATTATATTAATTGGGTTTTTCATTATTAAAAATCTTAAAAAAGTAGATTCAAAAACATTTTTGTACAATTTGGTTTTAAGCCGTTAATTAAAAATAGGTAACCTACCTTTGTTGAAAACAAACATGATTTTTAACTCTATTATATTTAAGGCACCTATAGTATCAGCATCATAATGTCTAGGTCGGTTTTGGGTGACATTACTTGATCTATATATAATTGTAAAATGATACTGATATAATATAATAGAGTTAAAAATGAAGCTTTGTTTTCCAAGGTAGGTTACCTATTTTTAATTAACGGCTTTAAACCAAATTGTACAAATGTTTTTGTTTTTTTTTTCGTCAATAATGTAAATAAGTTTTTTAATATTTTTTAATGTGTAAAATTGTGAAAGTCATTTTGGAAAAGTGTTATATCTGCTAAATGTTTTAGGATTAATGAAGAATTTTACTTTATAAGTGTTTTTATAATTGACAAAACGGCAATTTTAACAAACCAGTTTGTGTCGACCTGATATTGTTTTTTTTTTCTCTTTTTAGCTAAAATAAATGCTCTTGAAAATGCTTTTAATCAAAAGCGAAACGTCGGCAAATATAACATATATATATATATATATATATATATATATATATATACATCGTTCATATTATTATTACTTTTAGTCCCATTAAATAATCCTCAGTGTTAACTGCTGTTCGAATTTTCAAATTCTCCATTATTTGACTATCAGGTTAATTTTGTTGCTGAGCCATTTTTATACTTGGTCCACGCTATACTGATGTAGTGGAATAGATTGTCAATTACCATTCCGGTTAAAATTCTGATATAAAGCTGTAACAAACTTTTCCGTTCGTTACAATGTTTGGTTCAAAATTCAATTTAAACTAAATAATATTAACAATTTTCTAATTAATAGCATCAAATCACAATTTTACTGGATTAACAATTGCTTGGACTATTAAGTACCGCACGCATGGCACCGAAGTTATTATATCGATCCCGAATCAACAGATCGCAAATTCTCGCTTTGTAAAACACGTTCGAAGGAAATTTCTAGATTCAGATTTCGTCCGCCATATTTAAAATAAAATTTATACATATGCTTTTCAATTTCATGAATATTATTATAAAATGGTCCCTAATTGATTCTTTATTAGGTGTATCACATAGATAGTTGTATTGAGAAAATTTCCTGAGTTTTAGATTGATCAAATATTAACTATTAATTGGGTTTTTCATTATTAAAAATCTTAACTGTCAAAAGTAGATTCTGAATTGGCGCCATGTTTTGGTGAGACATACGGATGTACTGTTTTTATGTAGTCCGATTCCATAAAACCGAGTGGGTCAGTCGTTTCGAGCCTCTTTTGTAAAATTTCTATTGTTGAAAGCAAACATGAGATAAGTTAGTTGGAATTTAGTTAATATTTTAACTTAGTCAGCCTAGATGCTGTATTAAATCCAATAAAATCTCAATTCAGTAATGGATTACTGCTTTCTTAAGCCATAACATCTGGTAAATTAATTTTGAGTGTTTTCTGGCAAGAAAAATTACATTTTTGTGCATTGTGAACATGTTGACTCATTTCGCCATTTTGTTACATTTTTTTTTCTTCCTTTTAACATTTTTCCTCTTCTCTACAATTTTTTCCCTACCACTTTCAATTGTTTTAATCTTTAATTGGAAAATGGATATTAAAAGTAAATAATCAATAAAATGAAGAATTTATTGCATAATTCAAATTAAAAGTGATTCCTGGGTGAGGAAAATTTAATGGTAACTGTTTTGTGGTAAATCTTCTTAATTCCTAGAGGAAGAAGTCCTTTTTTAGTACCGTGTGGTCATTTTTCTGGACAAGTGCTGTGTGGCCAGTTCCAGGGTGTCATTGTTCCTGTTTTGGACTTGGGTAGTCTACAAGGAATGACGCCATAGCAAGGATATACTCCCAGACATATGTTGAAAAGATAAGTGATTTATAATTTTCTTATTTTCGCTTCTTTGGATTGATGTAGTGGCCATGCATTAATTCATTTGGAATTACTTAATGCTTATTTGAAAACTACATACCGAAACCTCTCTTCAGTCTTTAATTCCTTCTTTTTATTAATTATTAATTATCTTCAAAAAATATATAAATGGTATAAATTATAAATTATTGTAAAAAAATATATATATATAAAAATTTTCGTCTAGATTTACGTAAAATTTAAACATATCTTCTTGATTTAAATATGTCAAATTTAATGTAGGTATAAATTAATACTTACACTGTGTATAAATATTGTCTATATGGCATTGGTATAGTTACTTGTAAAAATTATTATCTGTACTAAAATATTAATTTCTTAAAGATTTTTGGACATTTACGTTTATCCTAATTAGGTATAAAATTTTTCTTTTTTATAAATTATGTGAGTGTATATTAAATCAAGGTATCATACTAGTGAGTAATACCATTGATATTTCACTAATTTAAATTTAAGATTGTGGCATTTTATTTCATGGTAAATTTATTGGGATTATGGAACTGAAATTGTGATTTTCTTTTCTATTGTAATTTTCCTCTAATATCAAATTGGACTTTTTGAATTAAAATTTCTCTTATTCTATCTTAATTTGAAAATTTCTTCTACTTAAGAAATTTGCTTAAAAGTGTCTAGAATTATCTAGAGTCATGTTGCCATTTTAGAAATTTTGCATAAGGTCAAATATCAGCCGATCATAGAATTGAGTTTCATTGTTTATTTGTTCAAAAAGAACTTCATAATATCAACTAATTAAATTAAATCAAACTGATCTAAGATCAGCTACTTTACAAATTAATATTCAACAACCGAACACATAATTGAGTTTCATTGTTTGTTTGTTCGAAAAGAACTTCATATTATCTACTAATTAAATTAAATCAAACTGATAAAAGATCAGCTGCTTAACTAATTGATAATCAACAACCGAACACATAATTGAGTTTCATTGTTTCTTTGTTCACAAAGAACTTCACATAAATAAAATTCCATCATACTGATAAACGATCAGCTGCTTAAAGAATATTAAAAAAATCTAATTACCAACTACATTTATTTAACCCATTTAATTTCTTTAGATCTATATGATTTTCTTATCCTTGCTGACTTAAATCGTAATTTATTATCTTTGTTAAATTTAATCGTTTGAATATTTTAACTTAATTTTATGAGAAAATGTACTTTCTAACCTTAATTTAATAATTAATTGATTTTTATGCATATATTGAGAAAAAATAAATAACCAAATCTTTTCCAAAATATAAAACATAATCATTTCAATTGTAAGAGACATTTAATTTCACTTCCACTGCTAAATTGTTATTAATCTATATATGTGGAAATTTATAAACTTACGTATGTCAGGTACTTATATTGTAAAAATTGAATACAATATTCAAAAAAAAACACAGTCCAAGGAAAAATAAATTGGTAGTTACGTGATTTTGTTTTTCATTTATTTAATTTAGGTCACATTAGCATATATTTTATCTTTATTTTTTATTAAATATCTAAATCTAATTATTTTAAGTTGCACTCTTCCTTTATTTTATATCTGTATATCTTTCTTCTTCGAGCTCCTATAGCTCTGGCGCCCATAGCCAAATTATTAAAAAAAAACTTTTCCAACGTTTGCTAAGTTCAATTAGCCGGAGTATTTTACGTTAAAATTATAATCTTATTAAGTTGCTCTAAAACATCAGCTAGCCGAGTCGAACTTACGATTTTATAATAGTTTTTCTTAGTGATCTTAAGAGTCATTTAACAAACATAAAAATATAAAAAAAGCACTAAAGAAAACTTTATAAAGCATAAGTGATTTACTGCTCTTAGTATTGCATTTTTTAGTTTGTTGAAGTCACGAGTAGACTTTCTCCCAAAACGTCCAAAAAGTAGATATTTTTCAGTATCGTTCCTCACGAACCTTCACAGTGGAGCCTGAACTAAAGACCACAGATTAAAATTTTAACGTAAATTAATATAGTTATTTTTAGAATTTTTAATTTTCAATGATTTGTGAGGTAAAATCCAAAAATGCCTAAAATAAAAAAAGGAAATCAATAGTACAGGATTAAAGAACTAGAATTGCAATTAGAGAAAAAATATTTATAAACTTATTTAATTAAGGTTCCTTAAGTGCTAAACATTTTATTGAGCCTGTAAAAGCTCTATCTGTTATAAACATTCTTCAATTAAAACAGTTTATAGAGTTCTTCGATAAAAACCGCTACGAAATGGGCACATCTTAGTTAATTATATGGCCCTGAATAAGCTGCCGCTTAAATGAAACGAATTTTGATAGGCATTTATTGTTAATCGAACATTGTTCTTTCGCTCATAATTAGCTTCTTTAATGGCCCCTTAAATTATTACTTAATAAGGCTAAATTCAGCAAACCACAGATATTTGAAAAATTAGGTTTAAAGAGAAGGTATTTTTCATGTACCAATATTTGTCTGCAATTACGTCTTCCACATTTTCCAACTGAATAAAATTTCCTGTCTTGAATGAAACAGCATTCCCCAAATCAGAGGTTAACTGTCCCCAAAAAAAAACCTATTGAATATTTCGTGATTGCTTTTCTTTCTGAGGAAGTTGGAGCTATCAAATATAAAGTGTTAATTCAAGACCTAAGAGAAAAATGTTGAGCAAGTGTAAAATGTTTGAAAAATTCGAAAGAATTGTACATTTTGTAGTCGCCCGATAATATTCCAGATAAATTAATAAAAAAAACTTCTATACCTCGAATCAGCAGCTTAAGTCGGAAAAGAACTATTTTTTGCTCCAAATAACTATTTGAAACAGCTGTAATTTTAGCCATCATTGATTAAACACAATACGGATTTAATATTTTTGCAGTTATTTTAAAGATGGTTGCTCCAAGGGATACAGTGAATAAAACAAAAAGGTATGGTCTTTTAACAACTCACGATATAAACATACCTTTATTAATTTTATTATTTATCTCGTTAGGTTTCCTTGATTTATTTCTATTTAAAACAAATTAATCATAGTTTTGGTCATATTTGCAGTTGTGCCAATATTAAGGTTTAAACAAATTTTGTTTTATAATTCCACCGCAGACAATAATTTTCAGGTATCAAGTAAATTGAATAGTCCTAACAATAACTATAAATTCTTATTGTATGAATTCAATTTCCCATACATTTTATAAAGTCTCACACATGTATTTAATTATCAGTGCATTCGTATCAAATATTGAATAACTAAGAGATTTCTTTATTCAAATAATATCTTCATAGAAATTCTACCAAAATTACCTTTTATTTAGATTAAACATTAAACTTGTTTTTTTTTCCTCTAGAAGTTAAGGGTATGTTACAAGTATCTGTTTGATGCTTACCTTTCCCTTTTCTATTCTAGCGAGAAGTCAACTAATTTTAAATTTTAGGTTTCTACTGAATATCGAAAGTCGGTTTCTCATGACTGTATGCCTTGGTTTTAAAAAAAAATAGTTAAATAATAATGACAAATGGTCTTGTAATTCTTACGTTAACATAAATATCTTTTAAAAATCGGTAAATTTCCTCGTTATGAATCTTTTCTTTTATTAAGTAGAGTGAAGTGCGGCCCAATTTAGTTCAGTACATAGTCATTACTGTGTTTTTTAACATTTTTATTGGGCGCCATTTTGTTCCATCATACTGGATTTTTACCAATGGTTTACTAATTTCTACCTATACCACACTTGATTCTTAGGCATAATTTAAAATAAATTTAATAAGTAGTTTTTACATTGACACACACACCGCCATTTTGTTACATCATGTTGAATTCGTACCAGTTTGTTCTTATATCACATTTAATTTTTCGGCAAAATTTAAAATCAATTGAATAAGATTTTATTTCATTAAATTTTTTTTAATTTTATTTGGCCGCCTTTTGTTCCGCTATCTTGAATTCTTATATCTAAATCACACTTAATGCTTGCCCTAAATTAACTTTAAATTAATCTAATAAGTAGGTTTTTCCGGATGATTTTTTAAAATAATTTATTAGACCGCCATTTTGTTTTGCTATCTTATATTCATACCAAAATATTACCAGTTCAGTTGACGTGACGTGACGTGACAGTTGATTTTTGTTCAAGATTTGAGATAAATTGGATAATTAGTTTTTTTAATAATAATTTTTCTAAAGTTTCACCAGACTACCATCTTGTTCAGGCATATTGGATTTTTACCAAAATATCCCCAGGTATCTCCCTATATGACCTTTAATTTTTGACTAATATTTGAATTCAAACTGATAAGTAATTTTTAAACAATGCAGCGAACTGACAGTCAAACAGACAAACCGACGGAATTGATAAAACATATTTGTTGGCATCTAGGGACGCTAAAATGTGTGGATATACACTTGAGAGAGTTATTTTTTCACGAATACAAAAATTTTATTTGGCCGCCGTGAATTAGTACCTCAGTTTTACTAGTTCATCTCTTTACTACAATTAGTTTTGGCACACAATTCGAAATCAACGACTGGATGCTTAAATATTTTATTCATTTTGTTCCGCCATCTTGGATTCATGCCTAAATTTTATCAGTTGATTCCTTCATAATACTTGATTTTCGTTTAAAATTTAAGATAAATTGAATAAGTAGTTTTTTAGTAATATTTTTTTTACATTTCACTAGGCCGCCATTTTGTTTTGACATTGGATTTTTGCCAGAATGTTACCTGGTCATCCCAATATGACCATTAATTTTTGATCAACATTTGACGTCAATTGCTTAAGTAGTTTTTTAGCTATCCCGCGAACAGGCAGACGACAGACCGACGGAATTGAGGGGATCTAGGGGCGCTGAAACGTAAAAATCTAAAAAAATCTCGGAGGGTCATTTTTTCACGATTATAATACTTCCCTTTTACGAGGCAAGTAGAAACAAGCAAGTCAATTAATAATTTTAATTTTTTCATAGAAAATGTTTTCATAAACGCAGTAGAAACAAATGCACTATTATCACATTACATAACAGATCATCGATTTTTAAATGACAAAAAAAATAAAAATAAGTGTTTTAGAAAGCACTATTTTACTTTTAGTTTTGCTTATGGTCCAGCTGACCAAGTTCTAAATGTTAATTTTGGTTATTAATTTTCGAACAATTTGGTATTAAACAGTCTTCAAATATCAACCTGCTCTTCGACTGCGTACTTAGGAGTTTCATATTTCAAAGAATTAGGAGTTTCATATTTCAAAGAAGTTAAGCAAATTACACTTTTAAAGGATCTCGTAAATGTTAACAACAAAAATTAAAGTTAAAAGCTTAAGTTTTTTAAAAGAACTTGGCAACTATAAAATTAGAAAACGATTTGTTTATAAAATCAAGCAAGAGTTTTGCTCCATTGGTTTTATCATTTAGTGAACCCAGGCCGAAAAGAACCAAGTCCAGTAGAATTCTTCTCTTCGTTTTGTAAATTTTAGAACTTAATAAAAGGGTTGAGGTTTTAGGTGAGAAAAATCGAACCATTTTTATAGTTTTCACGTTTTCGTACCTTCTATTTCAAATTCTAGGGATATTTCTTCTATTAATGTGGAGTTGCTATAACAAAAATTTGCCAGTTTGAAACAAATTTCGAATAAGCTAATTTTTTGTAAGAAAATTATTATTGAATAAAAAAGTTTTTGAAATTTCTGGTTGTGTTCCAACATATTTGTAACTTACACACGATTTAAAGGTGTAAGGTGGAAAATATCTATTTTTTATATTTTTACGTGTTTTAATGTGATTCGTATGTATCACGTTTTACCTTCCTGTTTCTTACACTTTTGAGAGAGGCTAAAAATAAAACTTCTATAAAAATATCGGAATTAGGTCGCCAATGGGTTCTATGTATTCCGACAATATTTTAAACCTATGGCTGCAATACTCCTTTCTTTACTAATATCATACTTTTTTTATGGTCCTTTAAATAAAAAATAATTTATTTACGTTTTTTTGCAGTCACTTAAAATTATTTTTTTTACAAAATGAAATACAAAGTAAAAGTTTACCTATCTACGTACTGGTCCTGGCGTTGATGTAAAAACAACAAAGCTTGCCGCTATATTTTGCATCAATAGCAAAACAAGGACGCTTGCCGCAATAATTTGTAAAATAGAATGTCCAAGGAAGTCAATGTTGTCTAGGCATTTTTGCTTTAACTAGCCAGTCTTCCTTATTGTGGTAAAACGGATTTAGACTATTAGAGCTAAAAGGAACGATGTGGTGTGAGTTCCATATTTTTTCAATTGTCAGTGTGTTGTATGGTTTTTAGATATACAATAACTCTTGCATATATAACATTTATTATATTATAGACACCAAGGCAAATTTAATAATAAATATTAATAAACTTTCTTATATTATGATTAGATCCTTATATAAATGGAATATTTTGCTTCGTCAGGTCAGAGGCAATGACGTTATCAAATAAAGCTGGTCAAATAATTGTGTTATTTTTATTTAACTAAATTGCAACTCTTCATAAAAAAGTTAGTTATTTCCTTAAGAATTAACGAGATATTGTTTTATTAGGAGAGAAAAACCATAATGGAACTGTCAGCAGGAGATTAAGAGGTCGCATATCTTAATAGCATATCAATGCAGAGCGACTTGGAAAGATATGAAGGAGGTGTATGTCTTTTTGGATAGAATCACCTATATATTATTAGAATTTTAAGATCTATGAAAAAAAATAAATTTCATATTCCACTCCTAAATTTTAGCAGACTCTAACACAAACTTTATAAATTGCAGATCTGATTAAACTAAACAACGAAATTTATCAAAATAATTTACTTCTTTTATCATATGGTAGAAAGTAGATTAGTCTTATCTTATTCAGAACGCACGCAATTTGTTTAGAAGTTCAATACAAAAAGAAAGCTTTATAAAGGAACTTAACAGCCTCTCAGATGCAGTATGCAGTACGTCATGGACTGTCAACTACTATAGAGGATACAATGCAAAGATGGGATCCATTTTTGGGTAATTTATGTAACATTGGTTGGATCGTCTATTCAAGTACTGAGCTAGTCGAGGCGTGGCAGTCTAATAAGTCGGGCGGATCATTTTATCAGCGACAAAATTTTCTAGTGTTATTTTCGTCAAGCCCCTGTATTATTTAATTTTAAATTTAGTAGTATTATATATTATATGTTATATGTTTTCATTTGCCGAGAAAGAGAACCAAATATAATTTCCAGTGGCTATCAAATATCTTCATTTTTATGTCTACCAAAATAAAAGTTGGTTTATAATCGTTAATAATCATTCGAACAATTTTCGAGATAATTTTATTTAAAACATTTTTTGGTTAAATCTAATAGCATTATATATTATATATTATGCGTTTTTATATGCTAAAAAAGAGCGTCAAATATAATTTCCAGTGGCTATCAAACATCTGTATTTTTATGTCTACTAAGATAAAGATTGGTTTAGAATTATTAAAAATATAATTCAAATTATATTTAAAACGACAAAGTAAAAATTTACAGAAAATAGTAATCTAATAATCCAGAGTCTGCCCTGAAAAAAGTTTCAGAAGCGCTAAAGTTAAACATAAGAACCTAAGTTACATCGCACCATGTAGTCAAGACCATAGCCAACTTGCTGACATAGCGTTCTCCTTAGTTTCTTTATTTACTTTATTTAACATAATGTACTGGGTGAGTTAGTGAGTGTATTAACAAATTGTATTCAAAAACGAGATGAGACAGTAGTACTTGTCATCAACAAAATCAGTATCAGCCACCGCGTCCCAAATACACATTCCACGAACTGTATAATACTGAAACTAATCCCTGCCTTGATCACGATACGAACTACAATTCATGAGTATTACGACCCTGATCCATCTCGCAGTATACCAATACCGGAGAGTATTCGCAGTATGCCAATACCGAGGAGCATTCGCAGAGCTATCCTGATTCTCTGATTTTTATCAAATACAGTCGCACTCTGAAAACGAATCACAGAACCAACATTTTCAGAATTCCCCACAAGAGATCGAGCAAATTTGATAAACCAAGTCATTCCCCTAAAAACCGCTAATTGTAATAAATTGTCCTATATCACCTTTCCTGAATACAATCTTAAACTTTTGATCGATTAAGGCTTGACTAAATCGTTTATTAGTCCTGACTTGGCTTTTAAATATTTCCTAAATTATGAGAAGAACGACCCTTTCATTGTTTACACAGTTTTCTAAAAATCCACCCATAAGCATAATGCGACGTAATCAATAAGCAAATCAAATCATCGAGGAATCGATGAAACGTTAGAAAAATTCAAAATTAGATATTATTGGTCCAACTTGGAAAACTCAATACAATCTTTTATAAACGATTGCGAAATCTGCCAAATTAGCAAATATGACCGCCGCCCACTCAAAATGAAAATGAATTTCATTTTCACGCCGACCAAGCCATTTAGAATTGTTACCGAGATACATATACTTTAGAGCAATCTAAATTTTTAACCATCGTAGCCAGTTTCCCTAGGTACGCTCAAGCATATCCTTTAAAATCGCTTACTTCGACAGAAATCGTGGATAATCTTCTTTTCTACTTTTCTCATCATAAAATCCTCAAACAAATTATTGTTGACTGAACTCCTACAACTCCATAAAATAAATATTCATTTCTATTCCCATCATCACCCCACAATCAAATGGACTCAACCCTTGCTGAACACATACGCCCTCTTAATAACCAAGAATTTAAAAGTACACCTGTTTTCCAAAAAATGATATGTGCTATTCTGGCCTACAATAACTCAATACATTCTTCTACTAAACTAAAACCCCCTGAATGGGCACTTAATAATTGACGACCCTTTTGATATTAATATTGATCAATTATTACTTTGATTACATCAGCCATCACAAACAAAATGCAAAACTTGTGTACTCTAAAATCAACGAAAATAGAGATGACCCCGAAATTTTCGAAGCCGAACAAGACTGCTATATAAAAAAACATATGCGGCAAACGGATGTTAATAAATTCTCAAAATCAGGTAAACTTATTTCTGTTAAAAAAAAACGCAAGACGGATAAACCTAGTTCCCATGAAAAAGTATACTTAAGTAACCCTGAGAAAAAGACAGTTTTACTAATACTTTTGTTTTAACCTTTTCATGATTCTTCGCTTAACACTCGGATACAAAGAAAAAAGGTCCAAAAACTAATTGGCGATAATCAGATGCCATTAGAAGTTACCCTAGAAAATTTCTTGTTCTATGCAAAACTAATCAAAATACACTGTTTTGTGTTAAATAATAAGATAACGTATTTACTGCGTATTCTGGTAACATACCCAACCTATTTTAAATTCCTCCTCCATTCCTATATTGAAAAAATTCCTAGGTACTTATTTGCTAAGAATGCCACAAAACTGCAAAGTGACGTCAAGTCAAGAATCTATCATTAATAGCCAAGTAACGGTACCTAATTCCAGCGAACCGATATTATTCCTCGACAACAACCACCACAAATCTCCCCTGATGTTTCAGGCTCACCCAGTATATGGGCTATCATGCTTTATGCCGTCATAGTAATCGCCGCTATCTGGTTTATTTACAAAAAGAAATGTTTCTGTAAATTGAAAAGGGACATGCAAAAGATTCCCCATCGTACATTACATCGCACCCTGTAGAGAAGACCATATCCAACTTACTGACATAGCGTTCTCCTCATTTTTGCAACCTTTCATTATTTACTTGATTTAACTTAATGCACTGGGTTTTTACAGTCAGTCTGAGTTGAAAGTTCGGATAGTAAGAATCCAATCTCGAAGTTTTGTAGTAGTAGTAGAAAGTAGTAAAATAAAATAATTTTTTTAAAAAACAGAATTTCTGGTTGTCGTTAGTTAACTTGTACAAAATATTGTAAAAGAAAAACGCGATAATATTCTGGCGAAAAGAAACCGATAAGACAACAAAACTCAGGATTTAAGCGGGTGCGTGAGGATGGAAGTAAGAAATGTAATATACGACTTGTACAAATGAAACGTACACATAACACTTCCAGTTTTAAAGGACACCTTAAAGGACCGAAGGATTTTAGAAATTGGGATTCAATCTTTGTTAAAATTAATCAAGCATCTAGGATTTATGTATAAAAAAAACTGCAATCGAAGATATTTGTGTGAGCTACCAAATATAGCAGGCCATAATCTCACTTCAAATTTATTAAAAGCAGATCTGCTTTTCTACTGCCCATTTAATGTTATCAGGCTAATATGGGCTGGAGCAAAACGTTATTATGAAAAGGATGTTGGCGAAGGACTTACGTCAGAGGAAGTTCTACAGGTATATCAGAGGACTATTGGAGAAAGGTGGTAGAAGATACGAGAAAATAATTATGGAGTGCTGGAATCGAGAAAAACTGTTAAATGTTCGAATAAATCCAATAAGTATTTGAGTATCTGAAGGTGATAGTAACTCAGCAAATTTTCAAATGTTATAATATTATAGTTAGTATTATGTTGTATTTATATATGTACTTATTATTTTTATAAAATAATTATATAAACGATGTATTTGTTTATATCTCAATTTATTAAATTAAGTAATTATTTATTTAGACCAAACAAATATTCTAAAATAAATACAAATAAATAGTTTTTATATTATAAAAAAATTTTATACAAAGTTAAGCATCTTGATATTCAAGTCGATACTGCATTTATATCAAAAATATTTAGAAGTGATTTTTTGAACAATACACTTACACGCGGTATATTGACTTAATTGTCCAAAATCGTCATATCGGTGCAGCTACGTCACAGTGGAATCCAACGATATTTCATTCCATTAATGCACATCAGCAGTGTTTTCTATAAATTTGAAGTAAGTATTTCATATATTAGTGTATTTATCATGATATTGCTTATTACTCAACTTTTTAGTGGGATACTGCTGATCTGAGTACTATCATTTTTACGGAAAATATTCCTAAATTAATTGATTACAAAACTGAAATATCGTGCTGTCTCGTGACTACTTACAAAAGTAACACCTTAAAAACAAAAATCATTAATAATTTAACCGGACGTAGTCTCTGACTATAACAAATTCAAAATGGATAGGTAAAATTTAAAACATCCTAAAATGGGTTTCTCAGATAACTATTATAAAAACACCAAACCCAAAAAACGCATTAAAAAAAACGTGCAAGTATATTTAACACTTTCTTAAGGAAGAATACGCAAAATCCATAAATTGACTATTAGATTCATTTTGAAAACCCTGACGAAATCATCTTGAAACCTCATTCGGTTAAAGATATACTATGATAAAAAACCCATTTTAGCTTTTTTCACTTCCTAAGGGTGAAATTTTATTAGATAAAGATTTCTGAAAGTCATTAACAAATAACTCTTCTTCAAGTCATCTTTTGATGATTGTAAAAAAATAAAAAACACATTTTGTCTCTTTACACCCTCTTAAGGGCAGAATTTTTAAAAAATCAGAGGTTGATTTTTAGATAATTTTAGAAAGTCGTTGAGAAATATCATTTAGTTAAAAAGGTGTTCAAGCAAAATTAAAAACACATTTAAACCCCAGAGGTGCAATTTCAAAAAATCCGACAATTGGTTTTTAAATAATTACTTGTGAGAATTATTTTCCAGGGATTAAGGAAAATTTGGGAGAAAGGTAAACATATATTTCAACTCGCTTCAGCACTTAGTGATAGGCTTTCGAAAAATCCAGAAACTAATTTTGGAAGACAATAATTATCTTAAAATATAGTTTAGTTTAAGAGATATTGTAAAAAAAATAAAAACATATTTCACCTTCTTAGGAGCGAGTTTTAAACCACTCTCTCTTATCTTGGACCTATATCACAAAATAAACGTAAAAAGTATTTTTAAAACAGGCTTTTAGTTTTAAACTATTGAACTTAAAAGTAAAAAATAATAAAACTTCCATAAACCCAGAACTTTTAAAAATTTTAATATTTTACTTAAAAGCTTGAGGTTTTATTTCAGGTGTGATGACGTCCGACGTGATTATTTTTTTAGTTTCTAATTCAGTAGTTTATAAATAAAAGCTTGTTTTTAAAAATATGTTTTACATTTATTTTATTTTGTAATTTTTAGCATTATAATTTGTTTCATCACCCATTATGTAGTTGAGGAGTTCCTATAACTTCTTTCCACCTCCATTATCAGACCAGTTTCATGATATCATATTATTGGGTTGTTACCGAAGTTACATAGGTATGCCAAATTTTAGCTAAATCTGGACCGGAAAGACAGATATACGAAGAAAGCAAGTTAAATAAAAGCTTTGAAAAAAAGAGATATTCATGCCAAATTTAAACATTTTGATCTTAAAGAGTTCCATAGATATAGTGATCAATCGGTCGGTGAGTCAGTACGTTTTCTTGCTTGTGTGGGACATTTTATGATCAATGGTTTTGAATGAATGCAATGAAATTACCTGAGTCAGTCTTATAGTATTGGCAACGTAGTAAGGAATCGGAGTTTAGATATTTAGGCAAATTTCAGGTTCTAAATAAAACAAATAATGTGACTGATATGATATGTTTATATTAATTTAATGAAATTAATATAGTCTAAAGCCTAAATAAATATTAACGCGACAAGAACTATTATATAGTAGAACACGTGTTTCTGACTTAAGGTCTTCATCAGTGCAGTCAACTAGTTGGAAGAGGAGTACAACTAGTGCCAAAATTAATACACAAAACTTTATCAGTCACCAGCAGGAGCAAAACCGACATTTGTGGTTACCAAGAAAACATCCGAAATTTTAGCTAGACTTGATACTCTATTACTACGGAGTAGTCACTTGTGGCGAAACTCATAACCTAAGAGTAAATAAGGAAAAGATTAACTCTGCCTAACGGTCTCTTCTTGGCATTTGAAGTTGTCATCATTAAAAAAAAATGGAGAATTCGCTCATATATTAACGTTCCGAATTTCATTGCAATAAACCAAGCGATTCAACAGTTAGACGGGGGCGACTGACTTTATGTTCACACTGTATGTATAGAACAAAATAATATGAAACTAATAATAGGTACAATAAACTACCCTATAACCATTAATCAAAGTCAAAAGGGCGATAAAATCAGTTTGGAAATAATGACATCTTCGAATTGTTTTAAACTTTGACAGGTTGATTTATTGCAAGTGTGGGGGTAGTTGTACATGTAAAACAGGTCTAAGCCTGTTTATAGATAACCGCAGATGTGCAGGTTTTACCTCTTAGGAAGTATATAAAAGTTCGATTTTTATACACATTTTTTAGTCTTGAAACACACTTCATGGAGAAACTTGAACTTGTGCCTTTACTCCTTGTTATTTTTCAATCATGTTATTTATAAACAAATTTCTTCTGAAGCATGTAAGTAATTTATTTATTTAAGAAGTGCTTAATAATTGCTAAGTATTTTATTGTTTTTGAATGGATGTACAATAAATGTCTAAATAACTCTAGAACTCAGTGAAAATATATAAAAGTTGCAAACCAATGTATCTCTCTGAAAGTTAAGATTCAACCGAAAAATTTACTAGTTTTCAGAATTCATGCGTTTTAGAAAATATGTTTAACATTTTTCATAATCAAAAGTTGATTCTAAACAAATTTAATTATATTAATTTAGTTTTGAGCCTTAAAGGCAGTAGATGCCGCAGGCGAATCGAGAATTATATTACCCAAATATATTATTAGTATTTATGTTCATAAATATGTCCACAGATGCTTTATTGTAACATTAGTATACGTTCTTAAATATTTTTCAGTGGAATACAAGACATCTTATAGCAGATTTTCTATGATTTTCAGCGGTATTCTAATTCCATCATGTTTTTACTCAGTTTCTTACCCATGTTAATAAAAAAGTGAGTTAGTTGCATATTATCTTTTTTAAACACTTTATGCATCATATATTGATAAAATATCGAGATATATCAAAACCCACGAAAAATGAATATTTTGCAATGCTAATAGCTTGGTTTTCAGTCTTATTTCTTTATACTATAGGTATCTGCTTTTCACAAATATCTTCCACATACTTTCAAAATTCACAATATTTTATTACAAAACATGTACTGTTATAAAGGTTAGCAACATTCAAACAAGTCCTAACACGTTAATTTATATAGCTTTTTTTCTATATGTATTTAATAATTTATGCAGCGCGGGTTTTTAAAAGCAGAAAATTATCCAACAACCAATACATTTAGCTGCAGGAAATAATTTTGCCTATTCCGAACCAAGTAGCAACTCGTCTATAAATGTGATTCACTGTTTAATAATTATATTTTATTTTCAGGTTAATACTTTTAAAACTTACAGCATGTTCTTTTTGTTTTCCAGAAAATGCTCGTCTACAAGTAATGCCTTCGCTCATCATCAGGAAAATGCGAGCAGTGTGGTGGGATCTATAAGTCCGAGAGAGCCCTTGAACTTTATCTGAATGAAAAACTTCCGGCCCCCAAACAGAATGTAGAATATAAACCACAGCTCATAACTTGGAGGGCTAGACGTGACCAAGGTAACGATAAGAAGTTTTATTTAAATACTTATTCTACCC